>NW_024121355.1:6672130-6924630 GCF_016745375.1 Pimephales promelas | reverse complement strand
ACTAATACAACACAACCTGTCATAAACATGATTAATTATCAAACTTAAGAAACCACCTAGCTTTATTGGTTAACATTACATTAAACTGTCATCAAGTTGGTTTTGACATTGGCAGTCATGAAGCCATTATAACTTCTACACAGTTATAATGGCCTCATGACTGCCAACGTCAAAGCCAACCACATGACAGTTTAACTTAAAGGTGCAATGTGTAAAAAAGTTGAGTATCTATTAACAGAAATGCAATATGACATCCATAACTATGTTTTCAGTGGTGTATAAAGAACTTACTTAATTAACCGTAACGTTTTTATTACCTTAGAATGAGACATTAATAGCTCCATAACCGCGGGAATCCCCTTCTATGAAGGTCGCCATGTTGTGACGTCATATTCCTACCGTAGCCGAACGCGAACAAACAGCGCTACAGAACGCGTTTCATCACTACCTTGAAAGAGAAGTAGCGGAAAGCTGGAAGCTAGCCTTACACTCCGTGAGTAGTGACTTTTCCCTTGTGAGTGGTGTAAAATATGTAGTTGGGATTGTTTCATGTAACTTAGTTCTCCCTCGCTGTGTTATGGGTTTGTTATGTTGGGGATAGATGTGCTGTTACGTTCGTGAGACAGCTGATGATTAGTATTCATGTCATTGACCGTAAAACAGTACGTTACAGGAATCACTAACCCGTCGATAGAGACTTTTAGATCACTAAAGTCGATCGCGAAGAGTTTTAAAAATCAGAGAAAAAAGCCTATTGTGTGTAGTAAATAGTATCTATGGGATGCGGAGATGACATGATTGTAACAGCGCGCGCACTTCCGACCTTTGGACTCATGCGATGCGATGCTTATAATGGACTGTGGTACAGAAACAGTGACAATGTTACACACTCTTGTCTTACTCTGGCTATTCTCTGCTGTCTCAGCCGACGAGATGTTTGTCCCGTTTTAGCAACCGTAGCTTCTTCGAAAGGGAGGGGTGAGCAGTGGGCTGAGCCCTTAGTGCAAACCTGGTGCAAACTCGCAACCGAACCACTAGATGTCGCTAAAAATCACACATTGCTCCTTTAATTTAATGTCAAGTTGTCATGACCAAGACACTGACAGGTTATGATATTATGGTTTGTCAAGATGTCATAAACAATGTCATATTTGCATTCAAAAGGTCACAACTAAGCGAATGACAGTGACAGTTCTCATAAACCCTACTTCATATTCAAGACATATGTCATGTCATGGTTATGAAGGTGTCATGTCAGTCTTATGCACACCCCTTCAAGTAAAGTGTTACCAAAAAGGATGAGCATACAAAGTCAGAACAGCCTGAAGGACTTAATTTCTTAGAATACCTGATCACAGGAAAACTACAAGTGAGATTAGAAATTATGAAGCACACAGTTGATAATGGGTTTAAAATAAAATAAAACAAAATGAAATGAAATAAAAAAGTCTTTTTTCTATTATATCATAATTAAAATCAAGTGTGAACACTATTATACACACGAGAATAAAGGTGTGGCCTTTTGTAAAGAAAATATAAACAATGATAAGAGGGTTACATAATTATGAACCAAACGGACATGTGAATCTGAAGTACACAGCCTCTCACCCTACAGAAGTTAACCCAAAATATGTTTTCAAAGATGTTTGTCTTGGAACTTTGAATCTGCCTCGAGGTGTTTTTTAAAATCATCTTCTGTTGCCTGAGGCATAAGGCGCAGTGCAGACTTGACCCCAAGCTATCATCAAAAGCTGACTTTCAAGCTAAAAATCTAGTAGGCTTTGAAGTATATAGACAAGTAAAAGCCCGCTGAGACCGTCGGTCGCCTTTGTCTAAACTGAAACAAACAAGCATGGCAGCCAAATTCAACAAGACCACCTTTATTTGAAGTACACCAAACAAAGCAAACAAGCTTAGCGTGAGAATCGGTAACATCTGCTGCGAACGTGTCTGTACACCATATAGGTTTGTTCATTAGAGACAAGGCTCTGGATTCCTTCTGTAAGGAAGTCAATTTCAAGGGAAAAGGAGTTTATTTGCACCACAGCTGAGGTTCGTTTGAGCGCTCCCTCTCACATTTTCATCCCAAATGACAGTTAATGTTTAAAAAAAAAAACTGCTCCTCTCTTTTCTTTTACGGCAGGGGTATGACCTGAGGTAACCCGCTCTTCCAGCAGCCAGGTGGTTCAGTCTTGATGCACCTTGCATCTCTCCCTCTCCCTAAAGCCATCTGGACAATTAGCCAGAGTGCTGCGTAGGCTTGTAAATGTGGCATTCTGCACGGGGAAAGGACAGACACGTGCTGTCCAGTCACCACTGAAATGTTTACTTGGCAACACTGGGTACCATTAATCTCCAAATTCTACTTGGCAAGCAAAAAGTACAAGAAACTACAAAAAAGAAAAGAAAATCTATGCAACCCATTTTGTGCTTCTTACAAAGAAAGAACCACTTATTGCTCAAAGGGATGGTTCTCCGAAAAATGAAAACTGTCATCATTTACTCGGCCTCAATTCTTTTAAAACCGGTATGATTTCATTCTTTTTTTTTTTACTGCTGATTTCAAATGAACATATTTTGTACTGGTCGTGGAGGCAGAAGCTTTGAAGCTTCAAAAAGAAAGCAAAAGTTTCATAAAAGTTCTCCGTACGACTTTATAAGCGCATAATAATGTAAATATTGTATAATCTTCCCACTGAATCAGTTAGCTGATCTCAAAGAACCAGATCAGTGACAAAACAATCACAAGCCTATGTAGATTGTAGAACCGTTGCAACCAATGGTCTCTACGAACAACTTAGCTCAAGAAGCTTTTGATTATATAATAATATCATTTATAACATCTACATACGGAGTGACTAATACAATCTTTGTATACAGTTGTTTATTCACATTACGTTTGAATATTCTTGTGAATTGTCACTTTCGATATGGCTATAAAGGTCACGCAAAATGATATTCAAACTCAAATGATTTGATTCCTCTAACGTTAAATAAAACACAAACAGTAGGCTACCAGGGATAACCATGGTCATACTTTGTATGAACAGCTTCAAATGTCAAAAATTCTATTTCTAAAAAACAATCATTGCGGCTGGTTAGGATAAAAAACTGTGATTACCATGGAAAAGATCTCTTGCTATTTTATATAATTTGTATATATTCCTGTGAATATTCAGCTTTGCTATCAGCAGCTATTGCTCAAGTCTTCAGTGTCGCATGATCTTTGAGAAATCTTTTGAATATGATGATTTGCTGCTCAAGTAATATTTCTTCTATTACATTCCTCTATTATTAATGTTGAAATCAGTTGTGCTGCTTGAGACTTTTGTGGAAACTGATATAATTTTTTTTTTTCAGGATTATTTGAGGAAGCATTTATTTGAAATATAAATCTTTTGTAACATCATAAATGTTACATAAAGAGGGTTGTAATACACTGCTCTTGTGAAAAACGTGTCTTCTTGACTACTTTAATGGTGATTTTGTTTCCTTTCTGGAGCTTTCAAGGCTTCAGTCTCTGTTTGTTGTTTGTAACTGCTTGAAAAGAGCATGGAAACATTTTCTGGGCTTGGAACGACACAAGGGTGAGCAAATCCTAGGTGAGCTATCACTTTAAATCACCAGCATTGGTTCAGTGAAAAAAGTTCATTTGTGTGTATTGTCTTAGTTTGCAGTTGAGTGATGTTTAGGAACGCAAAGGGCCCATCAGCTGCAGACTGGACTTTAAAAACAAAGTTCTCTTTCATTAAACAAATTCAACTAAACTAAATATTGTTAAAAACTTTGTTGATTAAGCAGTTGCAACAAACCAGATAGGAGATAATCGTAAAAAAAACCCCAAAAAACAATACAAACATTTACTTGCCTATTGCCAATGTCATGACCTTGAGTTTGTTGCGCACCAACTTGACCACCATGCTCTTCTGCAGGGGCGTTGAGCGACAGCATAGAACGGACCGGCAACTTCGAGCAACCGCCAGGAACTTGTCCTCCAAACTCTTGTCCAGTGCGTAGGCCAAAGTCCGGCCATCGATCACCAAACCGAGCCGGTGCACTAGGAACGGGCTGGAGTGGCCAGAAGAGGCCGGGGAACACACTGGAGAGGAGAAGTGGATGCCAGCATAGTCTTTAGCTGTTTGAGGATCTGGTCGAGAGTTGCAAAGGAACTTGGCCTGGATGTAGTGCAAACTGTTCTCCAGCAATACAGCACAGGTTTCCTGGTAAGAGTCCACACACACACACATAATGATGATCTCACGAGGGTTACACAAGAAATCCAATAACTGTATAAATAATATAACAAATGTTTTTACCAAATCACTATTATTAAAATAGATACTTCACCTAAAAATGAAAATGCTGTCATCATTTACTCACTCTCATGTTGTTCCACACCTGTATGACTAAAATAAATGCATGCATTTCTTTAAATATCTTCTTTTTAGTTGAATAGTAATACCATAAATCTTTAAAATATAATTCGTGTTCCACTGAAAAAAAAAAGTCATACAGGGTTGGAACGACATGAGGGTGAGTAAATGACAAATCTTTCATTTTTGGGTGGATTATCTCTTAAGCAAGGAGAAAGTTATGACTAATGCAACGAGCCAGTGATTAAGACATTCCTACAGTATATGACAACTCTGTTTTTCAAAACAAAACTCATGCGGATGCTTCACGTGTTCCCTAAGGAGACAAAGTGAAACGCCACAAAAGCTCATTCAAGTCAGTCCAGCTGTTGACATCTAGAGTCTAATAATGGATAATGTCATGCTGGGGAATACAGGTTTGGTGTATGGGTGTTTTTTCAATTATAGACACTTTTGGCCCTTTACGTAAAACACAGAAGCGCTGCGCAGTTTCACTATGTGAACTCACTCAAAGCCCACACAGAAGGAAATAGTTGAATAAAGTTGTTAATTTTGTTTGTTTCGCACAATATGTATTCTCGTCGCTTGATAAACTTAATAAAAAATCTAAAAACTGATGGCCTAAGACACGAAACGAAACAGTATTTATATCGTTTTTACCTCGTGTAATCACAGTAACGTCCAAGTGATCTGAATCAGTTGTGCAATGTCCAACTGAACCGAACTGAATCAGTTCAATGTTACGCCGGAAGTGATCGCTTGCATGTGACGTCACTCAATATTTACACGGAGATTTCGGAAGTTTTACCTTTTACTAAACATATTTAGATATACCGAAATAGTCTTCCATTGCGATTTCCCGTATATATGTTTAGTGAAAGGTAAAACTTCAGAAATCTCCGTGTAAACAATGCGTGACGTAGACGCGCGAGAGATCACTTCCGGCGTAACGTCTGGAGACGGTTCAGTTCGGTTCAGTTGGACATCCGATTCAGATCAGTTTGACGGCTGTTAACAAGAGGTAAAAACTATATAAATACTGTTCGTTTTCTCACACACCGCTCGTTTCGTGTCTTAGGCCATCAGTGTGTACTTACATTCACGAGTCATTAAATCATGTTTAATTTTGAGTTCTCTGTGCATGCTCTTTGAGGTGAACCGAGGGAGGACCCCCTTAACCTTCAGTGTATGACTGGCAGACAACAACGGTTTGACCAAAAAATGTCAAAATTGAAAATGCTGTGGAAACAAAGACACCTACATCTTGGATGCCCTTGAGGTAAGCTAAAACATATCAAAAATTAATTTTAAAGTGAACTATCCTTTTAAGATTGAACCACTGTAGTCACTTGGACTATTTTAACAATGTCTTTAATAACTTTTCTGGGCCGGCAATTTTTGATCCCTTAGAAGCCTATGGAGAAGAGATCTAGCTCTCAGACTTCATCAAAAATATCTCAATTTGTGTTCCGAAGATAAACGGAATGGTGTTGTTTTATGGTGTTGGAACAACATGAGGGTAAGTAATTACTGACAGAATTTAAATTTTTGGGTTAACTAACCCTTTAAAGCTTAAAAAAAATCTATAGAAGACATTTGACCTTCAAATGAAGGAAATTTATAGCAATAAAAACAAATGAATAAATAACTAGCCAATGGGAGATTAAATTGCCCATAATGTAAAAAAACACCCATACGGTATTTATGAGTGAGAGGGGTGGGGGTGTCAACAACGGTACAACAGTGGTAGAAATCTAACAACGGTTTGGGTTTTCAACCTGCACAATCAGGCCTACAGGTTATGGGCAATACCTTCAGACATTTCTGTCATTCCTGGTAGCATAAAGCAAAACAAGAACAATAATCAAATCAGAGAATGAATAATTAAATACAAGAGATCAAAACATAACCTTCTCCTGAGATAAAATAGAATTATAAATGGGCTTTCAACCCCTTGTGAGAACTGATATTAAACATGTTCCAAACCCTGCAGTTGTAGGCAGAACAGGGCAGCATTCCTAAAAATTGTCAGCTGAAATGGGCAGTCTAAGAGAAATTCTTATTTATAAACGATGCTTGTAGTGTTGGGAATTCTGAAACATTTCGGTAAATCAATTCTTTCAAACACTTCAAATTTCAATGAATCAGTTTACAAATTAAATTTAGTGATTTCTGAATTCAAAACAGATTTGGAGAGGTGGAATCTGATTAAATGATTAACTAAAGAAATAAATCAACAGATCAATCGTATATTAGAATAGTCATCAGATGCAGACGGAATCCTCACTCAGTCAGCAACCAGAGGGATGAGAAAGAGCAGAGCCCATAAGAAGAGACTGCAGCAGTGCATGTTGGGTGTACCTGCGAGTCAGCATTAAGAGTGATTATCTCCTCCTCAGGGTCCAGCAGTTTGCAAGCATAGGCAATGTTGATAGCAGTCTCTTGTTTATCTCCTGTCAGCACCCAGATCTGAAGGCCCGCTTTCCTCAGAGAGGCGATAGTCTCGGGGACACCATCCTGAAGTCTGTCCTCAACACCTGTTGCTCCTATTGAAAAAGGCCGAAAGAAAGGTTATGCATATAGCCACTGGTGTATTGCACTAACCATTTTTGTTTTGAATCCTGTGATGTATATTAATATTGGCCATAAATAAGTCCTGTGATGGACTGAGTGCTTCAGGAACTATTTTTACCTAGAAGTTGGAGGTTGGTCTCTAGTCGTAATGCAGACTCAAATATCAGCTCCTCTCTCTTCTGTATGGCCGTCTCGGCCTCCAGGTGGCGCTGTAGCCAACAGGCATACTCCTCCTTACTGAGCACCTGGACCAAACAAAAACTATCATCACATCACTGATAGAGGTGTAACACCAGCTCAATGATGCTCAATAAATATTATTTGTGATAAACTAGTTTGGATAACGCAGTGATTGCCAAACTGTAGTTCTACATCAAAAAAAAAAAAAAAAAGTTTCGAAGAGAAAAAAGGAAAAAGAGAGAAAAACGCAATAAGGTATTCTGGTAGCTGGCTTATAAAACAAACAGGTGGAGAAAATAAAACTAACACAATAAGAGGCTTGTTAAACTTTAAGCAGCTCCATTTATGTATGATTTCACATGTAATTGTGTGAAAAATAATTGTACTCAAGCTGTTAAAAGCTTCCCTTCTGTTAAAGTGACTATTTAGCAACAGTGGCGGCTGTGAAGCATGCCAAAAAAATGTATTAAACCAGTGTCAGATCTTAGCTGGGAATTCGTGACTAAGAAAAAAAAAAAGTAACAAAAAAAGTAAATAAGTCG
Source organism: Pimephales promelas (assembly GCF_016745375.1). The sequence continues at coordinate 6,916,961 of NW_024121355.1, read as the reverse complement.
ATGACAGCAGAAATCTGCATGTCCGCGTGAGCATGTGAGGGTTTGATTGTATTTTTTGGGGGTGGAAAAGAAAAGAAAAAACAAGAACACATCTCATCACATCAAACTCCCACAAGGATCTCAAGACACAGTTTAGCAAGTCAGAGAAGAGAGTGAGAGTATATATTACCATCCATGAGATATGGAGAGAGAAAGAGAGATGAGAGAATGATGGACAGAGTGAGAGAGAGAGAGAGAGAGAGAGAGAGAGAGGGTTGTTGATCGTCACATAGATCAGCACTCTGGGAAAAAGCTCACACACACTGTGCAAAAACACTTTTAACAAGGCAAATAAAAGCGTAATTAGGGCTTTCAATCGATTTAAAGAAATTAATGATTTCTTTAATTAAAAAAACATGAAAATAATCCAAACAAATGCAATTCGGTTCATTTGTTAATTTGTGCAAGTGTACTGTATATATTTTATTATATCATTTTATATTATATTCTTTGCCCACTGCATCACATCTTACTATTTACGTACATTAAATGCATTGATTTTTTGTGTGCGTTTTGTATATAATTGATTGTTCTAAATTTAAACAAAAATTACAGCCCTTACAATATAATTATTTAATTATTAATGAAAGTCACCGTTACCTTTTTGGCAATACAAAGCGTTCTGAGGCCATCAGCAGCATAAAGATTTAAGTAGTTTTGAGTTTTATATAAGATTTTCCTTTGTCGCTTTCCTTTGCAATCATCTGCAGAACAAACAAACAAACAATAAAAAAACATTCATCATTCATCAGAAAAAAACACAATGTAAGCAGACAGCCTAAACTAATCACTTCAACCTCTTTAAGGTTGGTTCTCTTTGTTGCAATTGGCTTGTTCAACAAGTGTTTTGACAGGTTGACTAGATAACTCTGCATTCCGAGGTTTATCGCTCCTGCGTTATTGCTCAGTGCATTGCTTCCTGGCAGGAAGAGCAGAACAAACTGTTAGGGATGATCACTTCCCAACATGGATGACTGTCAGCCAAGATGAGAGGGTGAGGGTTCCAAACCTCACATTTTCACAGAATGATTCATCACCACCCCTGCAACTGTGGGACGACTGGACCTGTTTTTCCAGAGATGTGTGTATTGACTTCGGTATTAAATACTCACAATAATTGCACTGATAAAAAACTAAATCCCCATATCATGCCTTTACATGACCATCCAAAGAGTGAAAATGAAAACGGGATCAGTGTCATCCAATTAAGCAACAGTATTAAAAGGCGAAGTGTGCAAAAAATAGTAACACGCATGGAGTGGTATTATTCCTGTCAACAGCACACAGAGTGTGGGAGAACCTATGAAACCAAGTGTAATACTTTAGTACGAGCAAAAGTAAGTGATGCTTCCACTGCACCATTATTATTTAATATTTTTACGAATGATTTACCATATATTTTACGGAAGGCTAACATTGTTATGTACGCTGACGATTCAACTATATATACATCAGCAAGTACACAAATGGAATTACAAACGGTTTTAAATAAAGAATTACAATATGTAGTAGATTGGGTCGAATTAAATAAATTGGCATTAAATACTGTAAAAACTAACTGCATGATTTTAGGTTCAAATTATAATATTAATAAGAATCCTGTAATTAATATTAAGATTAACAACACAGTTATTGAACAGGTGCATGAGACTAGACTGCTGGGTGTAATAGTTGACTCTAGATTATCATGGAAAAAACATATTAGTAATATTATTGCAAAAATGGGAAGAGGTATATCCATTATGAGAAGACATGCAAATTTCTTAACTTCGAATATTAGGAATTATGTGATGAAAGCACTAATATTGACATATCTCGACTATTGCCCAGCAGTTTGGTCAAATGCCACTGGGGAATATATGAATAGATTACAACTTATACAGAATAGAGCCGCTCGTGTAGCACTTAGGTGCAGCTATAGGAGAAATATAATATTAATGCACAAGGATCTTAATTGGTTATTGGTTGAAGATAGATTGTTGTATTCATTGTTAATTTTTATAAGAAATATTTCTAATTCAAAATTTCCTTCTGTCTTGTTCAAGCATCTTTCTTTCAGTGTAGAAAATCACCAGTATAGTACTAGGCATGCAACTAAGGGTAATTTTACTTTACCCATAGTAAGAACAAATGCCATAAAAAATACTGTTGTGTTTAGAGGTATGAAAGAATGGAATTATTTGCCAAAACATATCCTGCTTACTAATGATGCCAATAAATTCAAATTATATGTAAAACAACATTTGTCAAAATATTATAACTGAATGTTTATATTTATTTAGATATGTGTACGATTATGTATGCGTGTAGGTATGTTTATAGGTGTAAGTGTATAATATGGTTTTATATTTGTGTGTATTTTTATACCTGTATGGGGGTACATATGTATGTCGATATGTGTTCATATTGTATATGTATTTGTATTATGTGTTTGTGTATTTTCTTTTAATGTACATACTTTTTTAGGACCCCAGGAAGAATAGCTGCAGCATTGCTGTAGCTAATGGGGATCCTTTCAATAAAACAAACAAAACAAAACCATTAATGCCAGCAAGTTTCCCCAAACTCTCCTACAGTCTTATTGTTGAAAAGCAGAACTTGACATATTTGGACTGTCTAAATAGAGAAGCTCCACAAAACCACTGTACTATTCCTTTGGTAAGGCAACCATGTTTATGCTCCATGTACATAAAACTAGGATAGGGGAAAGGATTTTAAAAAAAAAACCTAAAAACACATCAATAATAATAATAATTATTATTATTATTATTCGTTTGCCTTTAAATCTTACCAAGAAAACAAAACAAACAAAAAACAAGACATCAAAAACTTAACAAAAACAAAACCAGACGAAAAACTAAACAAAACAGTAAAACTAAACAAAACACGACACCAAAAACACCTAAAACTAAAATAAGACACTAAAAACTAAACTAAGCAAAAAGACACAAAACTAAAACAAGACACCAAAAACACCTAAAACTAAAATAAGACACTAAAAACTAAACTAAGCAAAAAGACACAAAACTAAAACAAGACACCAAAAAATAAACTAAACAAAAAGACACAAAACTTAAACAAGACGCCAAAAACTAAACTAAGCAAAAAGACATCAAACTAAAACAAGACACCAAAAACTAAACTAAGACACCCAAAACTAAAACAAGACACCAAAAACTAAACTAAGCAAAAACACCAAAAACTAAAACAAGACACCAAAAACTAAACTAAACAAAAAGACACAAAACTAAAACAAGACACCAAAAACTAAACTAAACAAAAACACCAAAAACTAAACTAAACAAAAAGACACAAAACTAAAACAAGACACCAAAAATTAAACTAAACAAAGACACCCAAAACTAAAACAAGACACCAAAAACTAAAACAAGACACCAAAAACTAAACTAAACAAAACACCAAAAACTAAAACAAGACACCAAAAACTAAACTAAACAAAAAGACACAAAACTAAAACAAGACACCAAAAACTAAACTAAACAAAGACACCCAAAACTAAAACAAGACACCAAAAACTAAACTAAGCAAAAACACCAAAAACTAAAACAAGACACCAAAAACTAAACGTAAAACAAGACACCAAAATGAAAAACAAGACACCAAAAACTAAATGACACAAAAAATAAACAGCAATAACACAGAAGGCCTAGACCTGGCTGTAGTAATGGATTGTAAAATAGCTTTGTATTGTATAAAAAGCTTTAGTCTGGAAAAGTAACCAGAGAGAATTTTCCTAACTAAAATAAATTTTAAAAAATACACCAGTCACATTACTGAAAGACAGAAATTACTGCCATTCCCACAGCAAAACCTGGTGTTCTTTCCAACATGTGCTTCATTTGAGCATGTTACATAATAACTGGAAACACAGGTACAGTTTGATTTTTCCAAATCTTTGTGGTTGCATTGCATTGTCAAATCTGCTTTATGTCAATGAAGTTATAACTTCAAAGTTAAAACAATTCACTAGTCAAAACATTGAAAGCTGAGTGGCTCAAGCTGGCATCTGTAGTCTGTTTTTTCACATTGTGTCATTACAAGCATGGCAAATGTCCCACTGCTTCTGAAAGACGCTATTGTACCTTCAGTTGGTACACTGTGCTAATTGGAGGCCCACACCCAAAGGTGAACAGTGGTTCTGGATTCAAAAGTACAGTAAAATATACTGTGCATGTGTGTCAAGCATGAAATAATCCACAGTCTGTAGTGAGGCACAGTCTGGGTGTGTGTTTGCAGTCTCATGCTATCTAACCCCACATAGGCTAGACACTAATAAACCTAGGTCTCTAAACACATTTCTAGACTGCCAACTAAACGCATGTAAAAAAGAGCAAACAAGAGGAAACTCCCTAACTACTTTGACTAGAAATACTTATGGTTCATATAGCCAGAAAAAGACATCACAATCTCAATTTTAAAAGCACTAAGCCTTATTAAAAGGTAAATAAATAAATAAATCAGAAAAGAGTGGTTTTCGCTTTATCTTTTGTAGTTTTATCAACCCAGACAGCAGCAGGATTATTAGGCTGCTGTAACTTTAAGACCCACACAGATCCAATACAGACTACTAATACTGTACACATGAGTTTTCTTTCTCAACTATTTGCATTCAGTTAAGAGACAACTGATTAGGTTTTCTAGGATACTTGGAGTGTCGACACAGACACGGCTTGAGTTAAAAAAAATTCTTAAAACGATACATTTACTTGAGAAGCAACACTATTTTATTAAGAGCATTTATAGACTGTAGCTTGAATAAACATTGTTTAATTTGCAGTTATTTCACAAGAAGATTTTTCTTACTCGTTTTAAGACACAAAGGCGCAAAATCTGTCAGTGCTGAAAAAGTTGGGTAACACTTTATTTTGATAGTCCACTTTAGACATTCTACGAACTATAAGTAACAATTCAACTACATGTCAACCAACTGTCATTAGAGTATAAGTAGACTGTCAGCTTAATATCTGCTAACACTTTATTTTGTTGGTCCCCCAACAGACATTCAACTGACTATAATAACTTGGCGACTACAAGTAAACTTATTCTCCTAACCCAAAGCCTAACATCTAACCATAACCTAACAGTCTACTATAATACACTAATACTCTACTGAGCGTTATGCCTGGTTCAGATTACACGATTTTAGTCCGATTTTGGCACGATCAGTTTGACGTAGGGTGTCGTGGGGATTCGTAAACGGCAACAGGCGTCGGGACGCAAGATTCGATCGTATCATCTCGTATAGTGTGTCATAGTGGGCGACAACCAACGTCGTGTCTGCGATGCTTCACGACATCACGACAAAAAGACTAGCATGTTTCATTTTTTTAACGGTCGTCCACGACGGTTCCGTCACATGTATGAGGTTGACCAATAGGAGCACAAGCTTTTCCGTACACAACTTTCAAAAGTGGCGAAACGAAAGAGAGACGATGGTGCTAATGTTAAAACTAAAAGTAAAAATATATAAGAAAACAATATTTTACCTCAAGTTCTCTTTGGAGGATTGACAGCCCATACGGTCCTCTTCGAGCAGGGTTCTCAAGTCTCACGCAATGGCCGTGAGACACACGCAATTCAACCAGTTCACACACTCACACGCCACACCGTGTATTTCGCACGCTGAAAAGGCAATGCCGAACAATCCAGGAACGTGTCCATTGTCGGGTTTTCTTTCTTTTTTATACTTTTTTCTGAACACAGGACAGCCAATACAACACTCACCGCTTCATCCATTGTTTGTTTACGTTTGTTTCCGGAAATCACTCGCTACTAGTTTCGCCTTCTCGATGACATCACGCGCGCCGTTAAAGACGTGTAGTCTGACGTGTTTTGTCCACGACATGACAAGATTTTAGGAGTCAAAATCGTGTAATCTGACACATTGACTATCGTAACAGACAAAAAAATCATGTAATCTGAACCAGGCATTAGTTGACATATAGTTGAAAAGTTACTTATAATTAGTAGAACGTCTAAAGTGACTATCGAAATAAAGTGTAACCAAAAGTTGAAAGACTTAATATCTTTGCAGTGTTGCTTCAAGGAAATTATTCTTGATTTAAGTGCATTAAGATATTTTTACTATAAAACAAGACAACATAATATGATTTTCTGCAGTCAGTGACGAATAACCAGAAATTTGTCTGTCAATTGAAACATATTACCAAAACATTCAAACAACATTAAGCATTAATTATATCTTTTACAAAAACAGCTTTTTGGCCTTCGGGAACTGCCATATTGACCCATGTAAGTGCTTTATGTATTTGTTTGTTAAATTGTTTGCTTTTGTAATTGGCAACAAACCACAGTGAAAGAAAACGTAAAAAAAAGCAACAAGAAAAAACCCAAACAAACCACGTTCTCTGGTTTATTCTGCTCTTTCCTAATAAAAGTTGAGCAACTCGACTGCTTGCGAATTATTCTAAGCCATAGTTTCCTCTCTTTTTTTAGGCTCTCGCATTGACATTTAGATATAAAGCAGACGGCTATGCATGTAGTACTTCTGTTCAGTCATTTTTGTCCACAGCATTAGAGAAAACTGCCACTGAGGCGGTTCTCGTGCCTGGAATACTAACAAGCCAGTCTACCTGTGCCATTAGGATAGTTTATTACCACTAAACCCTTGGCTACATCAAGAGCGAGAAACAAACTGGAAGCCATCCAGCAGATGTTTGGGTGAAGGGGATGACGGGGACATGACCTTACCATGCTGACTATGTTGGGAATTAAATGTCGATCAGCATTGATCAACTGTATAAATCAAAATCAAGGGACCACTTTAAGCACTCGGAAGACATGACAAATTCAAAACATATCCTGAAAAAATATGTCTTTCTTCACTGTCTGCTCTTATTAGATGGTTGCCAGCTCTCTTTTAAAAGAAAAAAAAGAAAAGAAAAAAGACAAGTAGCCTATCCATTTAATGTTCTGAAGAAATCAGATGACTTTCGGCCATATGGCCGTGAGCCGTTATTCATTAATTCTGCTGGAACAGGCCTCATGCACTGTCTAACTGGGACATGGAGAAGAAAACACAGACTTCATTAAAACTTTAATACGATCAACAAATGTTATAAAGCATAATCAACACTGAACATCAAAAACTAACCCAGAATATTTGATTCATTTCATATGGGGGGAAGGTTTGACAGCATGCCAAACGTTTGTTAATCTGAATTCAAAATATAAAAGAGAAGAGCCATCAATAAATAAAATGAATAAATCTAAAGTTACAGAGAGTTGGAATTATAGCTGGTGAAATTTATGGAAAGTGTCTTTTAGAGATGAATGGGAATCAATATCAGAACGATAGCTTCCAACTTTCAATTAGATGGAGTTCTGATGTTTTTGTAGGGATTCCTGAGTTGTAAAAAAAGTAAATTAATGAAAAATAATGCACCACACTCGAGGTGATTATATACACAACTTTGTTTAAAAACAATAATAAAACAAAACAATTTACTATTAACATCCTAAAAAAAAAAAAATTCCAATAATAATAAAAAATGCACGAATGCGCACAAGCACAGAAGACCAACGGCCAAGGTCAGGGTTTTCATTATTTAATGCATGTGATCTCAACAAAACCTGTCGTATACCCAAATATTCTGTGATGCCTTTTGTGTTAAATATGCATAGATATATACACACTAGATGTCGCCTTGGCTACGGCAGTTCATTAGTATGAATGCGTCAATTGAGCCGCCATCTTGGAAAAGGGGAGCCCCTCCACTTTAATGCATCAGCATCAATGTAGACAAAGGTCTAACCGAAATAAAATCACCATAAATCATTATGAATGCGATTTTCTCTTTTTTTTTGGTTCGTTCCAACGGTCAGACATGTATTTATCATTGATTCCAGAAATTTTTTTATAGGATATAAATTTTATGCATACGTACACGTGTGTGTGTGTGTTTGTGTATATATATATATATATATATATCCCATGGAGTCCAAACTTTGTCTTATAGGGAGGGAAAGGGGCATTGGGATTGGGACATGCCTCAAGCTGGACCATGTCACTGTTTTACATTTTAAACATACGCTTCAAAGCATCAGAACGGAGCAGCCCACATTTTTAAACCATAGAAAAGGTGTGGGAACAATGCTAGCATACCTGTAGCTGGTCTGATCAAATCCATGATGACTGAATCAGCACCCTTGGTGTAGACAGTAATTTGCTCAGTCAGCGGGTGTTTTACCACCACTGACATCCTCTTTCTTGTGGAGTCAAACCCCAGTGTGTGCAGAAGCTCGAAACTTAGCTTGCCCAAGTGTGGAAGTTCCACGGTCACTTGATCTGGTAAACGCCCAACAAGAGCACACTTATAGGCCCGGGCTGCATAAACCAGAGCTGCCTCGTCCGGTGACTCCGCCTCATATCTGAGCTCGCATTCATCCTGAGCCAAAGCTTTTGTTTTATCGAAGTTGGGTGGGACGGGGCTGAAGGCATGCTGCAGGTCACGCTCTGGACGCTTCTCCTCGTTCAGCTTGGTGAGCGTGCTCTCGGCCGAAGGGGAGGAAAGCATGCTGCAGCCCACTTTATGGGAGGACGAGCGGTTGGTGGTCAGACTGGAGGAGCTGCTGCTGTTGGAGCCAGAGGTCAGGCGGCTTGGAGTGAAGCGCTTGATGAAGTCCTCGATGGTCTTTACTGGAGACTTCAACTCAAAACGACGCACCTTGATAAGATTCCAAAGAAATATTGTCAAAATAAAACTCCTTAAATATTTGTGCATGATTGAGTCACTTTAAAAAAAGTCATGCAACAGTTTTTTTTAATAAACTGGGAAGGTTCATTCAATAACAGAAGACAAGGCAAATGTTTTTTATTGCACATATGGTGACCACGAGACATTTGAATACTTAAGCATACTTAACATGAATTCAGCTGTTTAAAACATATCTAACAAGCATTTATTTTAAATGAAAGATAAATTCAATTGTGCGAACTGACTAATATATATAAAAAAATCTGCGTGAACTGACTATATATATATATATATATAAAATATGTGTGAACTGACTATATATATATATATATATATATACGTATATATATATATATTCAGTTCACACAGATTTTTTATAAATCGTATATATAAAAAATCGTCGTACCTGATCAGTTTGTCGTATATATATATATATATATATATTCAGTTCACAGATTTTTTTAAGTAAAAAAAAAATCCATTAATAATTGAATAAATGTTTCATAAATTATTTTGTTAAAGAGTATCTTTCATTTAAAATAAATGCTTGTTACATATTATGTTTTAAACAATTGAATTCATATTAAGTATATATATATATCACTAAAAATCACTTTAAGATCAGTTGGATAAAATTAATTGCAAAAATGAGAATATTGCTCATAATAATCAGGATGTCAGTTGGTTTGTTACAACATGGACAAAGGAACTGAAAGGAGATTATTCATTTTTAAAATGTAGTTTCCCCAATGTTTAAGCAACTGTTTGTTAATAGACAAGGATGAATTACAGCAGAACTTTAAGCAGTTTATCAGGCATCCATTTCATTAAACACTAAATGCAAATCACTCAGTTTAAGCTCATGAAGGGAGGATAAGCCTTTGATTGCAGTATCAACCTGAACTTACAAAAACACTAAGAAGAACGCAGATGGCAGCAAAGAGGGAGGGTTTTGAGGGAATCTCATGCCATAAATTCACATAGAGTAAAGATTACATAATGACGGATAGGCCACACATCTTCAACAGAAACAGGAAGTTGCTTCTACTCCACAGAAAAACCACAGGACGTCAACTGCGGCCAAAACATCCCATTCACAGTCAGCTCTGAGGTAGAGGCCTGTTAGGTCTGTCTGCTAGAGATGTGCAAAACTAGTCGATTAAATGATACCGCTGCTGCTAGTTAACTTGGGAATAGTAGTCAGTCACATTTTTTTGCACATTTACGGACAGATTTACTAACAGCTTGCGCCACTGCAATCCCTCTTCTTGGTTAAAAAAAAATCAAATAAAAATACTGACAGGATTTACTAAAGACACCTCGAAAACTTGAAAAGGCACGGACAGGGTTATTTTTGCGGCTGACCTTATTGCATATGCATTTGTAGTTTACATGATAAATTAAATACTTTGTAAATAAAAAAAAAATGTGTGGGCTAGTCAATTTACTGGTATTTGCACCATTATTTACTTACTCAATTATTAAAAAAAAGACGCTAATTTTTGCTGCTCTTGGTAGATTACATTGGTCGTTGTGCAGATCCCTACTGTTTGCTTACCTTCTGTCTGGGTTGATTGGGTGAGGACACAACAACAGTGTTGCAGATAGTTAGGGCGATGAAAAAGTCAAAGATGTCACACTGGTCAGGGGGGATCTGGTTCAGGGGCTGATTGTGAAAACGGATGAACTCCATTTGACTGCCACACTCATTGACCTTATCCATGAGCTGGGGATCTGGAGTGATGTCCTTCTCCTGTCAAACGGATCAAATAAAATGGGAAAAAAATGAGTAAGCATTGGGTTACAGCGTGATACATGAACAGCTTAATGTGGAATGGAAGCACTTGCTAACCATTGGACTACTGAAGGCAGTGTGTTTGGACAGAATGCTGGCCCGTTTGGCTTCGGCTCTGCTGCCGGTGCGACGGTGAGATTTAGTGCTCTGGGTTCGCAACACCACTTTTCCGCTCTGGTGACTGGTGACGCTGTCCCGCCGTGGGAGAGTTCCACCATGAGATGTACAGTCCTCCTCCTCTGAATCCACCTCCTGGTACATAGCAAGCCTTCTCGCTGTGGGAAAGACACTTTGTTAGACTGTTTGAAACTTAAGGACTTCATGGAAGACCTAAGGCTTTTCTTCATAATAATAGTCCTGTATTTGAACTGTCAATTTGGGGCACAGGCTGTAGAGGGAACAACCAATATATTCAATATTAAATTATCGATTTATTACTTATAAGGGCTGCTTAAGACTGTTGCATATTAATTTAGAAGCCCAAGCTAAGGTACAGTATTTACGTTTTTTTTTAAAGTTTTAAATGTGCTTTTAGGCTACATTTATAACCTTGAATATAGAAAAAATTAGAATGTAAAATAATTGAATTATATTTTAAAAGCTAATTTATTCATGTGATGGCAAAGCAGATTTATCAGCAGTCATTAAAACAGTCTTCAGTGTCACATGATCCTTCACAAAAAAACATTTCTTCATATTAGCAATGCAAGCAGTTGTGCTGCTTACAATTTTGTGGAAACCATGATGTGTTTTTTTTTTCCCAGGACTTAAAAAAAAGAACATTTATTTGGAAGAGAAAACTTTTGTAACTTTATATATGGCTTAACTGTCACTTTTGAGCAATTTAAATCATCATTGTTGAATAAAAGTGACAATTTCTTTAAAAAAAAAAAAAATCTTCTAAAGTCTAAATGATCTTCATTTTGGGGGCTTTTTGATGTATGCCATTCATTTCAATCAATGTGATTAAATATGCTAATCAGCGTTTCATGTAATTCATTCTACATTGATTGACAGCATTTTTACTTATACAAAATTATGTTGTATAATACAATTAATGTTGTGTGTCCACAGAACCATAATAGCCCTTGTGTTGGGCACAGAAGACACTGATAATCCTAACCATTGGCATCATGCGAGTACTCGACTCCTGCCACAGTACAACGGCGAAACACCATCTTGTTTTCTGTGAGTGTGCCGGTCTTATCAGAAAAAATGTACTGCATCTGGCCCAGGTCTTCTGTGATGTTCAGAGCCCTGCACTGGAGGTGAGAGTCTGTTTCCTCATCATACAGCTCCATGTCTTGATGGATAAAGTATACCTGGCATATCTTCACTATTTCAATGGAAACAAAGAGCGAGATTGGGATCAGCACCTGCATCGGAGAGAAAGAGAAACAGAGAGGTTTGGTGTAGATTCATAGGGTTATCATTTCAACTACCAATGAGCCTAGAATAAAACAGGAATTTGAGGAACAGTTCATCCCAAAATTGAAATTGTGGCATTGTTTAATCCAATGGTTTCTTCAAATGGAATTTGGAATTGTTCTACATAATAGAATCTGCGGCACACTGTGACATTCTCACACCACTTGCTATTCACCTGAAATACTATAATCATGGTCAGGAAGAGATAAATGGCTGAGACCACTGGAGATAAGTCAGTTCCTTCTGGGCTCAGGACGTCAAAGACGGGCCTCTTATCTCCGTACTGAAACATCCACAGGCCATGACCTAAAGAAGGTTTGAGAGACAAACACTCGACTATATAAAGCAGGTCAAATGGAATCATGGGTTTTGTTATTCAAGAGACACTAAAGATGTTAAAGCAATCTAAAAATGTTTAAGGAAACCAAAACAGTTAAGCCACTACTTCCTCAAATCAGATACATTCATCAACTGCGGTAACAGGCATTAAAAAATAAAATTCTGTCGCTAATCACTTACCCTCATGTCGTTCCAAACCTGTAAGACTTGCGTTCATTCTCGGAACACAAATGAAGATGTTTTTGATGAAATATCAGACTTTTCTGTCCTTCCGTTGACAGCTACCCAACTGACGCTTTGATTCTTCAAAACATTCATAAAGAGATTGTAAAACTAATCCGCATGAATTGAGCAGTTTAGTCCAAATTTTTTAAAGTGACAATCACTTTATATCATGAACAGATTGAATTTAGGTTTTTATTCACATATAGACATTCATCAATCACACATAAGATCTGGTAAACAGAAGCTCAAGCAGGTTCGCTTGACTTGAGAACCAATGAGGTTTGTTCTCGTTTTACGCAGCGCGTCTGAGCTTCCACAAGAACCACTAAGGTTCATTCTCGTGTTACACAGCATGTTTGAGCTTCCTCAAGAACCAATGTGGTTTACTCTCACACTTCAAGCTTCTGTTTATGTTAGCTGATCAATGTTTAAATGTGAATAAAAGCCTAATTTAAATCTGTTCATCATATAAAGCGATCAAGGCTCTTCAGAAATTTTGGACTAAACTGTTCAATTCATATCGATTAGTATTATGATCTCTTCATAAACTTTTCAGTAGCGTAGCTGTCAACGGAGGGACAGGAAAGTCTCAGATTGTATCAAAAATATATTCATTTGTGGTCTGAAGATGAATGAAAGTCTCACGACTACAAATTTTGCTTGCAATTACAAAAAGGTTTATATATTAAAAAACAAGATGGTCCCAAAATAGACAATACTGAATAATTCATCTTGTTGAATGTTTTTACTTAGGACTTGATGGAAGCAAAAGAATAGTCATGATAGATGAATCTGGCAGCTTCGCATGATGTATCAGTAAGACTCAAAACAGTACAGTAACTAATATTATACAGATAGTTGGTGATAGTTCTGATGACATGAGCCTTTAAAGTAGCAAACACACACACTTAAATCTCAGACGTGAAAACATTAATATCTTACAAAACTATATTTTCTAGAAAAAACTATTGATGCAAAGTAATACATACCAATGGCCGAAAAGAGGCACATGACTAGGAGGATAATGACACACCAGAATACGTCTACGTTCATCTGCCGCTCAAGTTTGCTGCGTTTATAACGTGGGCCGTTGTTGTTCAGCATTGCTTTTGTCTCATGACCTGAGAATCGGTACAAAACAAAACACTGTAGAGATAATATGAACTCTACCAGTCAGATGACCAATCATTTAACAATCCTGGCATTTGCATGTGCAGATTAAATTACAGGAAACAGTAAAATGCACATTTTAACAAAGTTGTTCTTTTAGTGGACTTAATATCAGGCATTAACCACAGCTTTCATTATTTTTGCTTCTTTTTAAAAGTCATATGCAAAGATTAAATATAATACATAAAAAAGCTGATATATATTGATTACATTTTATCTTACCATTTAATTTACCTCACAATCAATAAATTGACTACTAAAAGTTTAATCAAAAAAAGTATTTTTTTTTTATTTGTCACTGAATAACACATGACATGTTGTAGATGAATGTAAATATCACTTGTGAACAAAATATTTAATTGCACATTACGAATTGTGTGAAAATGTGTGTGTATTTTGGGGATTGCAATAAAATTAACTTAGTTGGACAAAGGAGAGCTGTTAAACACAATTCATAATGGTTGAAATTAGTAGTGGACGTTTTCTGTCCTGGTTTGGATAGAAGGCAGCGTACCTGCATAGATGACAATTCCTACAGCCTCCTCCGTGTTGCGGATGGTACAGCCTCTAAGCAGCAGATTGTCTTTGTATAGCCCGTCTCTCCTCCCACTGCGATGGATTCTGTCAAACACACCACACGGGCTCATTCGACACACATACAACATTTCAGTGAGAACTATACATAATCTATTTCCAATCTGAATTCTTCTGTCCACATTTGCTAGAATTTTACAATTGGAAGCCAAGAACACTGGCCCTTATAAGCATATCCCATGGCAATATCCACATAATTCTGCGTCCCTTGATGTTGACCACATCAATCCATCATCCTTGACAGTGCACAGGGTTTCCCTCAGGATCCCTCTTTCTTAGCACAAAAATCAATAGTAAAGCCAGGACCTCACTAAAATGGCTCTGCAAACAGGTAAAGCCCTGAGGCCATCAGGATCCCGCGTTCAGTCAATACAGCACTTTTTGTAAAACCTCAAAGCCACGTCATAAAAGAACTGAGCAAAGCGAAACGATTCTCAGGATAAATGAGAGAGGACGAGTGGCGAGCAATGAAATGCGAGGAATGAAATCTTAAATCCAACAAGACCTCAAATCAGAATGCGCGTGATTCCAACACCGGGAAAAAGTTCCCGGAAAGAGTTCAAGAGGCCCCAGAGCTAAGCTTGCGGATAAAAATGGCGGCAAATGCAAATGAACTCCCACCGAATGAGCGCTGAATGCTAAACACCTGTGGTGGGAGCTCAATAAAATTTAATGCGAGCACTAATCCCACTGCTAAAATTCAGGCTTACATCTGTGAACTCTTCATTTTGTCAATTATCTGACAAGGCCTTTGGCAAGTTTTTTTTATCCCCATAGTAGTGCATTAATCTTTGAGCTTTGCCCCAGTTTAAAGGCCGACCTGATATATTAGCTGTCTACATGACCATGCTGTCAACCACAGTTCTGGCTTAGTTCGGACGGAGCCATTGGTATCTTTGTTATCCTGAACGAAGGGGTCAAATTTTGGCTAGCTGGTAGATGTCATAATTACCATCATATCATATGCCAGCAAAAAGCTGAAGCATTAAAGAGCATTCAAGTGTAATTTATGTATTCTGAAACAATAAATATATCGCAAGCAACATATATACTGCAAATATTTCATTATATTCTAGCAGATGTTTTAGTGCGCGATTGTTTGGAGGGCTCGTAAATACATGCATTTATTTACCCACAAATGAAATTTACATCATTTACTTACTCTCATGTCATTCTAAACCTGTAAGACTTTCTTTTTCTGCAAAACACACAAACATAATGATATAAACAAAATACACAAAATATATTTCAAAATTGTCAGAAAAACTCTAATTGTGTCCATTTAATGCAAGCCATTACACATTGTTATATAATATTAACAAAAACAGTTAACACATTCTTCAAAATATCTTCTGAGCTCCACAGAAAAAAAAGTCATACAGATTTGTAACAACATGGGAGGCGGCGAGTACATAACTATTTTCTTTTTTTGGGAAAACAATCTCTTTTAAAAGTATGAAATGAACTGAAATGTTCGTCACTGTCTGCTGAATTCACATCACAGCTCAGTCAGTCAGCATTGTCATTTTTCTGCTGCACTAAAGTGCACTCGGCAAACTCATACATCAGAGTCTGTCAAGTATCTGTTACTTCGATGTCAAGCGTGTTTCAAATCAACACGGTCCTTCCATTGTCACAACTCGTGTATCAGCTTTGACCCCACCTAAAGGGCACATTGGTGGCATGGAATTTACCATTAAGGTGACTGGCTCAAAAAAAAAAAACCTGGTTGCAGACTAGGGTTGGGTATCGAGAATCGATTGGAACCGAGACTCACTTTTCGTTTTTCCCGGAATCGTTCAAAAGTTAAAATTTCGATTCCTAGTTTCGATATTCACAGTCCACCGAGTGGAAGAAGAAACCGCTGAACAACACCAACGAAGAAGCGTCTACCGGAAGTGTTGGCATAACCACGCGAGTCGAACATGAGTAGCTTACGTCGGCGATCCAAAGTGTGGCTTCACTTTTCTAAAAAAAACGAAATCTCGGCAAAATGCAAATTTTGTGACAAAAGGAGTAGTTTTACAGAAAGAGTATTTCCTTCAGAAAGGATTATTTCCTTCAGAAAGGCCGTTGGTTAGCAAGGTTAGCTAAACTTTTTTGACCCTGCCTCTTAAAAGAATCGGAATCGAGAATCGTTAGGAACCGGAATCGAAACAAGGAATCGCAATCGGAATCAGAATCGTTCAAATTCAAACGATACCCAACCCTATTGCAGACATGCCTATGCCCTCCAGGTAGTAATCTCATTAGATGGCACTGCACATATTCACCAGCTGGGATGATACTGTATCTTAATGCAATAAGCTGTCACTCCAACAAGGAACAGTCCTTGGCGCCCATGGTGCATTATGTTCCTTCTTTTGCTCCGGTAAGCCACTTTGTGGTAACTGGACAAAAAAGCTGGCAGCACACCAGAAGCATCTGTTCTCCATCATCCAGGGAAATAAATGTCATAATCCATCTGGTTCCTGTCAGCTGACTCACTTGGCCCCGCTGTCTTTACCATACCATATGCAGCAGGTTTTCTTCTAAACACAGGAGAAATACTTCAACCTGCACAGTCCTGACTGGGCTGAAGTTCTTGTTTTACTACTGCCCAAATATATTATGCATGCTAAGCCTAAGCCTATGACCTGTATGCTTTAGCCAGCACTTAAGACTTTAAGACTGCAAGATAAACAGAGTATAATCTTAATCCACAACTTGAAAGTCTAAACACCAGATTAACAATCCGTTTTAAAAAGTGAAAACACAAGGAATGCATTGACCATTCTATGAAATGAGTGCATTTTCCAGTTTGATAAAGTTTACAATTTAATTTGGCATTACAAGCCTTCAAAGTCATGAAACTATAAGGGGCTTCTCAGAATTGAATGATCAATACTTTCAATTAACTAACATGGTATTTGTAGCCTGACGTCATCATACTCAGGTTCTATTCAGAATATGAGTCTGATACTGCTCCATTGGGCTGTGATTATGGGGCATGTTTCAACCAAACCAGGAAAGAAAATGCCTCTGCACTCAATTTGATAGACCTACAACTAAACATGTGTTGAATCCCGTAGGACGGCGTAAACATTTTTCCGATCGACAAATGTCTTGATCGCGGTTCTCTGTTTGTCTTTTAAAATGAATGTGCTGTATAGATCTTCTATAACAGACACGATGGCAGAATCACACTATCACCCCTTTTCCACCAAAAGAAGAACTGGCTCGGAACTGGTGCTGGTTCAAAGTTGGTTCGGAGTTGGTTCAACTTGCGAACCGCTTCAGAACCTATTTGTTTTTCCACTGACTAGAGCGCCCAGGGAACGACGTCATTACGTCACTGTGTACGTCGCCATACGTCTTAGAAACGATTGCAAATACAACATTACTTTCGGAATATCTCTAACTCGTGTACCAAGAAAGCTTTAAAAACAATTGAAATAATCTTTTAATCTTTTCGTTTAATATTTAATCTTTTCTGATAAGTTATGTACCCCTGTCTTGTGTCTTTTTTTCTTTCCATTTATTTGTTCTATATTGTGACTGTTTTCTTCTTTGCTTATAAGGTCTTCAATAAAAAAATGACAAAAATAGAAACGCTTGCATTACAATTACAAAGGCGGACTCTATCGTGTTTCTGCAAATGTTTCTCTTGGCTTTGCGATCTTTTATTATGGTCAGAAAAGATGTTTAGAACATATCTAAACCCGCCCCCAGCCCCTGATGTAAGCATGACGGCGTAAAAGAACGGTTCTAGTCCAGCAAAGAGTTGGTGTCGCTTTGGAACCAGTTCTCCTGGCCGAGAACCGGTTCTTTTGCTGTTGAAACACAAAGAACTGGTTCGCGCGCAGGTATCGGCTCTGAACCGGCTCTCAAAATGCTTTGGTGGAAAAGGGGCTTATGATCCTCAGGTGTGGCCAGAATCTACTCATCTCAATTCTCCAGCGGCAGCCAACTTTGTTGTAAACAAATTCAACCCAAGCACATGGATGATTAGGTTACTTGCTGATCATCGGTCCATCATCGTATAAAGCCCACTCTGACAATTTGATTGGTCCGGACAGCTCTGGTTCGAGCCTAGTTGCTCCACAATGGATTAAGTCCTGACCGAACTTCCCGACCTCAAATATTGTGGGAAGGGGCCAAGTTCAGCTGGCATCCAGGCTATGGTAATTTACCAATATCATAGAAAAAAAAAAGTTGACATTTTAACCTTATTCACAATCATAACACAACATAAGATAAATTGTTAAACTTATCCTTGAATAACCCACTTCTGAAAAGAATGATTTTATCCTTCAGTTTAGTATTGTTTTATTTATGGAATAGTATGGAATAGTGCATACAAAAAGGTAAAAATGTGACTACAGTGTAAACACTTAAAGGATTAGTTCACTTTTGAAAAAACTTTAGCTGATAATTTACTCACCCCCATGTCATCCAAGATGTCCATGTCTTTCTTTCCTCAGTCGAAAAGAAATTAAGGTTTTTGATGAAAACATTCCAGGATTTTTCTCCATATAATGGACTTCAATGGGAACCAGACGGTCCAAGGTCCAAGTTTTGAAATAACCGATCGTTTCGCATGATAAGACCCTTATTCATCGTCTGGTGTTGTTTAAAGACATTTGAAGCTGCATCTGAAACTGTTATTAATTGTCTTTTGGACCTTGGACTGTCTGGTTCCCATTGAAGTCCATTATATGGAGAAAAATCCTGGAATGTTTTCATCAAAAACCTTAATTTAAGAGGAAAGAAAGACATGGACATCTTGGATGACATGGGGGGTGAGTAAATTATCAGCAAAAGTTTTTTCAAAAGTGAACTAATCCTTTAACCTGGTGACACAACTTTAAGCCTTATTAATAACACAACATATATATAGAGACTAAATTCTAATTTTTCTTCTCCTCAAAAAGTGTATATTTACAGATGTAGCAAGAACCATATTGATGAGAGGGCATTGTTATAATGAAAGACAAATGGGAAAAAAAAGTTACCAGATTTAGAAAGTTTGTCTGTTAACGCTTACTCGCTTAGTAAAATCTGGCATTACTGTTCTTAGTCAATAAATACGGCATATGATAATATAAATGAGGGTCACAAAAGACTCTTAGAATATAATTTTTTATGCATCTGATCTAAACACACCAAAAAACAAACAAAACAAAAAACATTCTGGTGGAAAATATTTCACATACTCCAACAGCAGCATTATTGATAGCCTCCATCCATCTAACAACCCTAACACTGACAAATAAAAGACTTCGAGACCCATTCCTACAGTTCTCCAAAAGAGAACGCGGCTGGTAAGAGGAAGAATAATGGGTTAGAATAGCAGGGTTAAAAAATGTCATCTGAATAATGCTGGAGTAAGAGAAATACTTTTTGTAATGGACCATCTATTCATTAGAAATATATTCAACTGGATCTATGTGGGTCACAAAATAACCATTCATCTGGTTATTTAAATCTCAAGAGCTAATGGAATTTTAATCACTGCCGGCAAAACAAAACAATGGAAAGATCTGTGTCATCTAAAAGGCTTTTGGCAGTGGTCTCACAAACTGGAGGGCCACTGTCTTACAGAGTTAATTAAGCACGTCTGAACTAGCTAATCAAAGTTTTCAGGATTACTAGAAACTTCCAGACAGTTGTTCTGGAACATGTTGGAGCTAAACTCTGCAGGACAGTGGCCATCCAAGAGACGAGTTTGAGACCATTGCAGATTATCAAGAAGAAATTCATTGAATATAATGGAGTACATATTGCTAGGGCTAAACTAACTCACAATACACATATGTAACAAAGACTACGCACATGGACATGACATTAAGACTGTTGGGTTAAATCATTAATGCAATTTCTTTCAAAGGATTAGGTTGGCCAATTCATTATTTAGTGTAATAATGGAAATGGCAATGCCCTTTAAAAAGCAATAATGCATTTAACTTACATGTATCCACGAAATCTGTTGAGGTCATTGTTTGGCTTCTCACATTCAATAATGCTGTTGTACTTTGATGGGTCAAACTCACAGTCCTGCAAATGAAAAACATATTTGCAATTTGGGATCTGAACACTAAAAATCACCAGAATAATAAAAGTTCAAGTTTTTATAAATGATCAGAGGATAGTTATCATCTGTTCACCCTAGGGATGTACCAAAGTGATTATCAGTATACACAGTACTCAAGTGCAGTCGATACTGGGTACCGGTATTCTTTTGGATCGGTCAGGCAGAATCGATAAAAATCCGATACTGTTAGTTACCCATGGTTATTACCATTTAGCTATTAAAAAAAGGGACAAAAGCACTATTTGTCCATTATATTTCAAGTCTTCTTTTGAGCAACAGACAGTATATTCATTTCAGAAACTTAGAAGTTCATGGAAACTCTTGTGTAATGTAAATGTAATTCTCCATTTAGCATCTTCAAACAGCATGTCGTGTTCAGTTACAAAACTCAGCATGGTAAAGCTCTCTCCAAGATGTTCCCATTATTGTGCATAATCTGAACAAAGCCTGGGCTTTTGTTTAAAAAGACTATTTTTCTGGAGTTTATTGGTGATCCTAAATATGGTGTGGTACTTGCTATTGGATGAGAGGACTGAATACAACTCATTCACACAGTAAATGCCATTTAAAACTATCAGACATATGTAATACTCTTAGTGTATATTATTTTTGTTCTCTAACGGTTATGAATTTTTCATTGTGGATTGAGGGTTGCCGGTAAATCCATGTTGCTTTAAGCACATCATCACACATTCGGGATATGCTTAGGCTCTTTTGTGCCGCTCTGTATTGGAGCCTTTCAAACTATGATGGATTGGTGCAATTAAATATAAATTAATACATGTATTATCCTATTAATTTGTATCTTACATTCAATCTTACATTCTTACATTTAATCTGTAGCATACGTTCAAAAAGAAATGCTTTTTATTGTGCATATGTACTCCCATCACAAATGTATTGTTTACAAGATTTTAAGAAGGTTGCCATCTAAGTTCTAACACAAAGAGCAATTTGTACATTTTTCAAGATTTTACCATTATGTAGTAGTAAGTGGTCTGCACTTACATTATGTTTCCAATTCCACCCACCAATTTTATTGAATTTTGGGATATCGCATAATTTTAAAAAATAATTAAATAATAAATAAAAAAACAGCTGGAAGGAGACACCATGATGTAGATCTCAAATCATCATTTGGGAGGACAATTTTTTTAAGCCAAAAAAAAAAAAAAAAAAATGAACAACCGAATTAAACTCTCAAATGCTCAAAGAAAAAAAAAGAAACATCCCATTACTTTGCCTTAACAATGGATGTGATTGGATAACGGAACTAACCAGCAGACCAATTTCACTGCACACTGCACTGCATCTCAAACCTTGGTTTGGTTTAATCATTCTGAAATGTTTGTGCCAAAGTCGGTCCTCACAATATTTTGGTATAATGACCTCCCAGAAGTCACGTGAGTGCGTTCCCAAACTCCAGGCATCTGAATGCAAGATAACATAACAGAGTTTATAGCGTTTCTTAAATTTATGACGTGCCAAAGAGGCTTTCCCAATTGAAGCAACTTCCATTTGTAGAAGATTTGCTCAAAATTTCCAGGAAGTGACAATTTAGTTCTCTTGAACACATGGGATGAAACACTGCTTTAAAATTGCAAATGTTTCATAAGATATTCCAAATTTTGCGGTTACATTAATGTGTGTGTGTGTGTGTATCGGACATAAAACAAGTTGTATCGACTCGAGCCATACCCAATTCCTCTACGTGTTGCAAAATTTCAGCCTGCTGATCACATGAATCTTAAGATTTTAGAAGACTTATAATATATAGGGCACAGGCTTTATTGACTACTTTCAAGGTACTTTTTGTCCCTTTGCAGCATGGAAATTGTTAGATTATTCATTTTCTGGGGTAAACAGGTTTTGATACACAGTTTCTTTTGCCAAACTGCTTTCAGATTTCTCTTATTGACATTTTAAGACGTAACACATACAGGTTGAGCAGTGCCAAGGAAAATTAATATTTGACTTTGGTGTGAATTGACTAAAGTTATCTCAGTGGTCAAACGCAGACCAGCTGAATACACACAGGATCACATTAACTGTTCTTGACACCAGGATGCTTCTATTCAGTTCTTTACTCAACTTTCACAGCAAACACTCAACAGTCCTTAACACTCACCAGGTCGATAAAGCTGCGCACCACCTGCCTCTGTTTGAGGTTGGTTTCGCCGTCCAGTGTGGCCGTCTCGATGTGACACAGGCGGTCTGGGTCGCTGCTGCTGAGCAGAAGAACGTCCGCCGGCAGAATCTCGTTGCAGCGCAGACGAATGAAGTCTCCGACCCGTACCTCCTTCCAGTATTTCTCCACATACCTTTTCTCACTCCTACAAATGGCACAAGAAAACAAATCTGTAAATGTAATTTAGTCATACTGATGTATCCAAGCAAAGAGGCTTTTTTTTTAATCTCACAGACACCAATGTTTTTCTATACACATATTCCATTGTGCATGCTTTCATCACCAGCAGGGTGGATTATTGTAATGGACTCCTCACTGGCTCTCTTACAGAACGCTGCTGCCAGGATTCTGAACAGAACCAGAATATAAAGATATCACACTAGTCCTCAGGTCTTTACATTGGCTCCCAGTTACATTTAGGGTTGATTTTAAAGTATTACTGGTCTATAAATCACTCAATGGCCTATAGGACGTCAATACATTGCAGATATACACACTGAACATAAACCCAATAGATCACTCAGATCATTAGGAACAAATCAGCTAGAAATACCAAGGGTTCACTCTAAGCGTGGTGAGTTTGCTTTTAGCTATTATGCCAGCCGCAGCTGGAACCAGCTTCCAGAAGAGATCAGATGTGATCCTACAGTCACAATTAAATCAAACGACTCAAACACTTCCGTTTAGCTGTGCATTTACTGAATGAGCACTGTGCCACTGTTCGTCCAACTGATTACACTGCATTTCATTTTTTTTATTCTAAACTGATTGAATTATTCTTATTTTGATTATTTTAATTGCATCTATGTAAAGCACTTTGAATTACCATTGTGTATGAAATGTGCTATAAACTTGCCTTGCATACCGCATACATGCCTTTCAATTTTGAATACTCAAATCATAAAATGTAATTTGAGATTGACCTTACCATTTTAATGTTTTGAGTCAGAGACTCTAATGTTAATAATTACGACTTAACAATATATTGTACAGTCTGACAAGCATAGGATCTCACTATGCTAATAGTGTATAATGTTTGACAAATAAACAGTGCACAAGACATTAATTGCAGTGAAGTCTTTGGACCTGCCGGGTGGATAATTCCAATTCATAACTTTGCACATGACGTCACTGTACTGGTTGGCGGGCAAGAACGCCATTCTCCAGCAACGAAACCCAGTAAACTAGTCAAGGATCTTGCCAGGACGTCGGCAGTTTTTGTACAAAAGTTGGTGTTTCGAGGTGTAAATGACACATCAGATAGTTGTTGTGCGATTGTTTGCCATAACCAGATGAGATAAGCAACCTTCACAGTATAATGTTACACATCTGTGCAGTAATCATTCCATCCCTCCATCAAAGGTAATTTAACATTAGTTTGAATACAATGTGTGTATGATCATTAATCGTGTCTGAGTTAAACTGTAGTTTCGTCAACCAACACCACCAGCTGGTTTGGTGAGTCAGCGGTTTGTGTTGTGAGGCTAACTGTACGTTCACGCCGCCGCGAGAGCAGCAAAATTCATTGAAAATTGAATGTCTTCAGGGCATGTTGACGCTCTCGCTGGTGGCGGTGTAAACGCTATCTGTCGTATCTTGCTAACAACAACAACAACAAAAGTGTGTGATGGGTTGTTTAGAGGTTTGTGATATCTATGGTTTTCAATGAGAACAGTAGAGCTAGATTTACGGAGGAATTGTTACTGCTCGATAAACTAAATAAAACCTTGTCTGCTTTGCACAATTTAACTACCTTCACCTTGGAGTTAATCAGTCCATAGTTTTGCAGCTAGCTCGCTAACAGACTTGATACTAGAAAGACCTGGAACTACAGGACTATGTTGAAAATACCCGTTTGTTGCCCGCCAGGCATCCATGGTAGTCACGTGACTGCAAAGTATGAATTCTGATCACATGGCGCCATGTAGCGTACACTCTAGAGTTTAAGGTTAGAGGTTTTGAACAGCCTTAGCAAGCATGACTTATATGAAGGTAGAAATAAACTGTTGTAATTCAAGAAAGCATTGATTGAGATAATGGCACAGAAATTAGACCCAAATGTTGGTGAAAAAAAATAAATTAAAATAAGGACAGACAAAACAATGTACATCTTCTTTGTCTTCCATTAGAGAACTGTGCTCTTTTTAAATTTGTTCAAATTTTCACAATTTGCGTTAGCGTAAACTTATTTGACATTTGCCTCGGATGCTTCTGCATTAATAGAGAACTTATTTATAAGCGCTGAACGTGGAAAAACAACCAGACCAAACAAACTCCACACAGAACTGAACAATAAACAAACCACATCTGTGCCGTGTTCTAAACTGGGAGAGTAGTGTTCATCATGGTTAAGGCCTAACATGATGGACAACATGACGCCTATTTCAGGAGGACAAAAATAATATTACAGGGCTTTGGCAAACATGGCTGCAGGGACTGCTAAACAAAACTTCCTTCTGTTTCTTTTCCCGCCCTTCCACACATAAGAGTGCTCTTTTACTGCCACACAGAAATGTAGTGCAGTTTGGAGGCACGTACATTCATGGGCAAAAAAAGAAAAAAAAATTGCGCCAAACCCAAAATGGCTAAACAATAAGCTTTTCATTGTCGACTTCACCACAATTTATTGGCCAGGAAATTAGAAAAATTTAAGAACATGCAGTACTTAATGCTTTCTCAGAAAAACATCAAGGACAGAAGGAAGTTTTTGGTAGAATGTGGAAGTTGTGTGTGGAGTGATGAATCACAATGAAACACGAGTTACATTTGTGATGCTCTAGAGCGGTGTCTTTGAAAACCTGGTGGGAAATATAATAATAAATGTGTGGGAAGCCTTTTTAGCGGCTGGTACTGGGGAGTTATACTTCACTGTAAAAAATAATAAAAAAAATGTAATGCTTTGGAGTACAGGGGAATATTGCAGGATGGCTTTCTTCCCACAAATGAAAAGTTGTAATCTTAAAGAGGAATGATCAGATATTATTGAGAACAAACGGCTTGAAAACAAGTCCATCAGGCTCATGTTTTGGTCTGGTCAGATTCCAGATTCGAACCCATATACTGTAGTAAACATTGTTAAACTCAAACAAACTGGGAGACATTTTTCAACTATGAACTGTTTGAACCCATCAACATTAAGTGAAACAAACTCTTCCTCCTGTAAAAGGCTATCTGCATCTCTAACGGTGTAATTCTTGCTAATTTCCTGACAGAGGATGTGATTAAAATGGATAAGCAATTAAAAGACCACTAAATATTTGCCAACTTTTGGCTTGGCCCACCATATCTGTTGCCCAGGAGTGTAAATTACACACTTTACCTTCAAATCAACTCTGAACCCATGTTTAACTGTATTACTGATTACCGGCACATGACTTTGAGGGTCAGTAGTGCCAGACAGTGTCCAGCTATAAGTAGATAAACATGTTGTTGAGAGGAAGCAGAGACACATTAGGGTGGTCATGAGGATGTTACACTGAAAAAGCAATTCACAATCTAGCTTATTTTGTAAATAATTCTGGTCACTGTAAATGCTTAAACCTAAGAATTTGTGAGGGGCTTTTGAACATCCTGGGAGACTGATATATGAATCAACAAAAAGACCAGCCAGAGAGAGTAAGAAACTGAAAATTGAGTTTACTGAGAGGAAATGTGAAAACAAGTGAAAGGATGACCATGAGCACACAATTCAGTTTCAGTTCATTTAAATCAATAAATTTGGCACAGGCAATCAAAAAATTGCTTCAAAGGTGGGATAATTATTTTTTAACAACAATTCCTATTATTTTTATAATTAATAATAATTAATATTTTTATAATTTTATAATATAATAAAGTTAATTAAACTTATTACAAATTAAGTTATTACAAATATTTGTGGAGAACTTGATCATTTTTCAAGAATGTTTCTGGAGTTTTTGATGAATAGAAAGTTCAAAAGAACAGCATTTATTTGAATACACAAACTAATAACATAGTCCAAACTTTTGAACAGTAGTGCATACCGCATACATAATATTTACATTCGTCTATGTCCCCAATGGCTCACAAAACAGTAAGGGGGTGAAAAATTGTGCTAGCTTTCAATTCAACATATTAAAATATAAACACTATACATGTAAATATAGGCATGTAACAATTAAACAGTAAATCATTACCAGTCACTTACACTAAACTGGAATTAAATGAACAGAGTAGACCTTTTCAAATCAATACATTGAAAGGCAAAGCAAGGAAACTGAACATTCAGTAATGTTCGGTTTTTAATAAGTCATTAATATTAATAAGTCAATACTAAATAGTATTAGTCCATAAACCGTGATTGAGATAGCTCTGCTACAATGTAAGCTTTCACCAGATGTAGACAATGCATGTGCAGACAGGGCGTGTTTCCTTGGACAATTTTCTTGGCATTCTCTCACTCAAAGATAATCACCAAGTGTTATAAATGTAAGTGTTGGGCATGCTAAGTGGTGTGCGGTCATGTGTCACTAACAACAAACCCCCACGAGAATTCATGTTTTTATTTCACCTCTGGAGGTCGAGGTCATACTCTAGATCAGGGTTGGGCAACTCCGGTCCTCGAGAGCGACAGTCCTGCAAAGTTTAGCTCCTCCAACCCTGTGAAAAATTAGTTTTTAGTAATCCTGAAAACATTGATTATTAGCTTGTTCAGGTGTGTTTAATTAGGGTTAGAGCTAAACACTGCAGGACAGTGGCCCTCGAGTACCGGAGTTGCCCATCCCTGCTCTAGATTCTTTAAAGAGAGGGGGGAGAGATATCAGTTAGTATCTGTGGTCATTTTGAGCTGTTGAGCAAGATGTTGAGCAATAACAAACATTGCATAATTTGAAGAGCAGCACATTAGTATATAAAATCATGAACCAGCTAATTTAGGAACAAATTTGCAAAGAAATGCAGAAGAGAACGGGGACATGTGGATATTCAAGAACAGACCTAGATAGAAAAGACGACTGGAACTGAACTTTAAGGTCATATCCTCCAGCGACAAAAATGTGGAAATGGTCCACCAACAAGACTTCCGAGAGAAAACAAGCAGCTCAGCAGAATAAAGGCTTATGGGTGTATCTAGTCAACAGAAACAAAGGTTGCTCTCTGAAAAGCAGATTGGCTCTTTCTCTACACAATTCCTACAAACCCAAATGGTCCCACATGCAAGCCAATAACACATCACTACTAAAGCTGCCAAAGATACAGTATAAAAGAAAGAAAATAAATGAAAAGACCACCCAAAGCAAGCCTTCTAACCACAGACAGAAACTAGTGTGCATGGAAAAACTGAGTGGGACAGAAGTGTCATGGGAGCAGAATGTTATTTCTCAATTTTGGTCAATGATAATCACTCAAAACATAAGCATGTCAAACTGTAGCAAGACCAAACTGATCAAAGACTTTATGAAAATGGTAATAAAAGATTCATCAACATAGAATACGACATGTATGTATATACATACATGTATACAAAACGCAATGAACAGCTACCACACACAGTTTAGAATTAATGTAATAGATTTTAATTTATAAGAAATTTAATGTCCTAAACAAGTTTAAATAAGCTCTTTATTTAAAAATAACTGTATAACATTAAAAGAACCCAAACACCATAGTCAGTTGAAAAAAAAGAGAAAGAAATAACTTGAACATTTCATAACCTGGATGTTTTAGAAAGTCATGAATCTACATAAACAATATCCTAAACAGTTATGCTCACCAAGGCAATTCATTATATAGATATATAGATAGATAGATAGATAGATAGATAGATAGAAGTTCTGTGATGTCAAAGTTAAGTTTTCAGCAGCCATTACTCAAGTCTTCAGTGTCACAAGATCTTTCAGAAATCAATTTGGTGCTCAAGACGCATTTCTAAATATCAATGTTAAAAACAGTTGTGCTAAAATTTTAGCGAAAAGTATGATACATTTTTGTTTAGGATTCTTGACGAACAAAGTTAAAAGAACAACATTTATTTGAAATAGAAATATTTTTAACATGTCTGTCACTTTTGGTGAATTAAATAAGTTCTTGCTGAATTAAGCAAACATAATGCGTGTAAACATTCACAAATTAGCCCTTAATCGGGTCATGGGGTCTATACGACCCCAATCGACTTTTACTTAATAAAAAAAAAAAGTTCCCTTCTCAGTGGAATAAGATTGTGTGACTTTTCATACAATATCTATCTATACACACACACACAACAAAACAAACTGGGCTTGATTCGGTTGTTCTGAAGGTACGTAAAAAAAGCGTTTACACTTCTGGTCTTCGGGGGCAATATGACCCCACATTGAAATGAATGGGAAATGTGAAAAAAAAACTAAATATATTTTCTTCATGTCAAAAAAAAAAATATAAAAATAAAAAAATTCCAGCATAAATCTGAAATATTTTACACAGAAATAAAGGCCTAGTACTAGAGCATAAATGCAATGTATCATAAAAAAATTATATTTCATATGCAAGCTAATGGTGTAGTTGAGGAATTGTGTGGTATATGGATACAAATGTACTTTATATCTGCAAAAACACAGCATTAATGAATAGATGAGAAGTACACAAAAATGATATATTATTTGTATGATTAAAAATGTGTATTGTTTGTACAATAGGGCTGTGAAATGATTAATCACGAAAAAACGCATCCAAAATAAAAGTTTTTGTTTACATAATATATGTTTGTGTAGTGTATAATTATTTTGTATATATATATATATATATACACATGCATGTATATATTTAAGAAAAAATGTGCTATTAATATATCAAATATTTATATTTATGTATAATATAAATTTTGTATAAAGTATATACATGCAAATATTTCTTAAATATAGACATGCCTGTGTGTGTTTTTATATATACTAAATAATTATACACACTACACACTCATTTATTATATAACACAAACTTTTATTTTCGATGCGATTAATCACGATTAATCGTTTCACAGCCCTAGTGTACACTTAATCAATTGTTGGGGTCGTATAGACCCCGAAACCCAGAAGTGTAAACAGGAAACGAAGACCATTTGAAGGTTAAGACAAATAAATAAAGAATTAGGTCAAGTGATCACTTAACAAAGCCTGCTTTATTTCAACATTAATGGACCATCATGAAAAAAAAAAAAAAAATCACTTTCTTCAGACAACAGTCAAGGCCTCTACTACCATGATATAGATATCAATTTTAGAACTGTATCAGTGATTACAATTATCGGAGGTGAACCGTCCTAAACCGTTTGAAATAGCCTCACCCTGCAAAAGCTCAACTCTCCAAGAAAAGAAGTGTTTATATGAAAATCCCCCTGGACACCTTGTCACACTGTAAACAGATTTTCATAAGAACTGTGCGATATTTTTGTTGTAAGCATTTGAAAAGAGCAGCAAGAAACACAATAGCAAGAGACTTTTGATCTCGCGACTGCTCACAGAACACAGGAAAGGAGGGGACACACTCGCTTTCTAGACATTTCTATTGTTTTCCTGATCCCGCTGTCTCTCATGAAAAATTACTTGCATTATTTTACAAGTACTGCTCAAACACAAACAATAGGCCATGTGAAACTGTCAGAGAGGCAGGCTGTGAAGGTTTTAGTAATTTTCTTGAACTGACTCACACTGACTCAAAATGCTCCCATCACAGTGCTCCCAAACGGACTTTGCAGCTACATAATAAAATCATTTTTATCTTACATAACCCTTTTCTCCTGTCGTCCAACATGAGCATCTGCCTTGTGTGCTGACATCTCAGAGACCCTGCAGTGTTAACAAATCATTGATATCTCTCCAAGTTGTGTTTACTCTGAAGCTAAACAGGAACTCAATTTGTGTAGGTGTCCCCCAAAATAGTCCTCTCTGTTTGAACAGGATGACCCTGCAAATAAAACGCGTACCTTCATGCGCACAGTCGATCAGGAAATAAAGAAATGTTATGGCTTGGCAGACAAACCTTCAATTTATATTTAGGATGGTGAAAATATGAACATGAACGTCAAAACAGAAGAGCAACTCATAACAAGAAGCCACAGACAGAGCCGGCATCCTCCGTACTTCATAAATATGTCTAAGGCCAGAGGTGGAATTGTTCCCACACACACACACAATGTAAGATATTGATTGTACCCTCATTCAATACATATCCTACCATGTACAGATGGCTTTTTGCGATCCTACAATCTTACAAAAATAAGGGTTTGAATTTCAGTGTTACTGACTGAGAGAGAGAGATGTAGATAAGATGCTCAGAGGAAGGGGGTAGGGGGTCAAATGTTAATTTTGCAAGCAATGCCATTGTCTTTAGAGGCCACTGGTCAGATACTTTCTCTTTAACCAGTTTTCCAGTCTTACATGACTACTGATAAACTTTTTGTATATTATGTAGGGCTGTCAAACGATTAATCGCATCCAAAATAAAAGTTTGTTTACATAATATATGTGGATGCACTGTGTAAAATTATTTTATATATAAATACACACAAATGCTTGTATATATTTAAGAAATATTTTCATGTATATAGATTTTATATATCATTTATATTATAGATAAATATTTTATACTGTATATAAATATTTTTTTTCTTAAATATGCATGTGTGTGTATTTATATATGTATATATATATATATATATATATATATATATATATATACAAAATAATTATACACAGTGCACCCACATATATTATGTAAACACAAACTTTTATTATGGATGCGATTAATCATTTGACAGCCCTAATATTATGTGCAAAAAGCAGAACAAATGCAAGAAAAAAAAAAAGAAACAAAGATGATAAGGTTAGAAAGCATGAACCTTGTGGTGTCTAGGGCTGTTGGAACGAATTCCGAAATTCGAATATTAAAAAAAAATATATAATCAATACTATTCGAATGCTAAAGTTACTATTCGAATATTGCTTTTATATATATTTAAAAATAAATACTTCCGAAGTGACCAGGTGTAAACGGCCCCTTATCGCTTTCTTATTAACAATAGGAGAGCGCAGGACTAGCTTTCGCGTGGCATATTCGCAAGGTCTCGTTCACTCCCTCTCTGCCATGCGCGCTATGTATGTTATGCGCGGATTCCGGGAGATTTTAACTAATTTGCGGCCATCAGGGAGACGCTATCAATATGCGGGAGACTCCCGGAACTTCCGACGCAATATGACGTTCACATCACCTCAGATCTGAGCCCCTATTCATCAAGCCAACGCGCCGCAAACTATCGCAAATCAATGCCAGCCTGTCAGTCAAGTCCAAATCAAGACAACCCATACCGAAGTTTTATGCCAACTTTAGTCTGATGGCATATAAAAATAAACAGTGAGTAAATTACTTTCAAGTGATGAGAATGATAGAATGATTTATGATTGATCATATGACACTAAAAACTGGAGTAATGGTGCTGAAAATTCAGTTTTAAACCCACAGGAATAAAGTACATTTAAAAAAAAAGTTTAGAATAAACTTGACTTAATTTCTCAGCTGTTTTGAAGTTTGTTTGCAGGCAAACACGTAATCCATGGATGAGGCAAGATGCAATGGATGATGAAAGAGATGAAATTCTACAATATCGTTTATAATTTTATCAACCTTTACATCACTGTGTAATAACACAATGCAAAATGAAAAAAAAAATTGGCTAATAACACAGTGCTGCAGTCAGTGTTCAACAACAAACTGTGTTTTATGCAGAAAGGCCTCTCCTTAAACATTAAGCTAAATCAGTTTATTTCAATAACATCAGGCAACATGACACTCAGATGTCGGACTCGGTATTATACTGTACTGCTGGGGTGCCATGCACAAGAGGGTAACATTTTTCAGAAACAAAAACATCATGATTCCTGAAATCCAATGGAATTACTAGTGAAGAAGAGCAAAGAAAAATGCATGGTCCCATCGAACAAATCACACTTGCATTCTTCAAAATATTGTACTCATTATCATTAAATGGAAATGTGTCCTTTACAGTCCAACTTTAAATGTGAGATTCCATGTCAAACTTTGCAATCATATTAAAGGTCAAATCAGGTTCGTCTGGGATGATATCATACCGCAGATTTGATCTGTTGTAATCCAGTGTTGTTTTGTAAGCAATGGGAACGGTTTTCAAAATATAGTCATTTGCTGGAGAAAATTCAATCAAACCCAGCTTTGAGAGCAACACTGGCACAGCACAAGCTCAGATTGTGGAGTTTGAGAAACACTGTGGCTTTTGACAGAGTTGATACATGGCCTTATGGCTGACAGAGCCGCTTTTCATCAAGAAATACAGTCTGACTCCCTGACTCTGAAAAATAAACAAGTGCAAGCTCTCAAAAGTGCAAATGAGAGACAGGAAGATCTCCAAACAAGGCAGATGCTTCACCAGCAATCCAACGTCCTTCATTTCTGTACAAAGTGAAAGTCTTATCTGCTAAAGGACCTGTAGCTTCAAGTGGATAGAGGTTTATAGTTTGTTCCTGCAAGTACATTGTGTTAATAGCCAAGGACAAAACTGCACACAAAAGAGTGCCTAACTTGATTATCTGACACGCTTTAGAGTAATTTGTTTGCCACATAAACTCCAACAGTGAGAAAGGAGCTGAATTCCAGTTTTTAAAGTTTGAAGAGGGATCCTTCACTTAAATGAATGAGCAGTGTTATTTAGTATCATTACTATTATAGTTCTTATTAATGTTTTGAATTAGTTCATTTTTTATTTTCATTTAAATTAGAAAAATGTTGTGTGCTTGTCATTTTATTAGTTTTTTTATGTGTATAGCCTAGTTTCTATCCATTTTTATTTCAGTTTTAGCAATTGTAGTACATTAAGTTAAACTAAATGAAAAATCTGCCTTGGCAACTAGATTTTTAGCAGACATTGTTTGTGTGGTAGATAATAGCCATATCGTCAATATTATGATATCAAGCTGGAATTAATCAGCCAATTTAAAAAAAAAATTGATTTGCATTACAGCCTGAGGCAAGACAGTTTCACCAGAAAAATAAATAACAAACATGACTATCAGCCTGCAGACATAGGATAGTTAATCCTGGCCGATTATTTTGTCCGTCTAATAGACCGATTAATCAGCCGATTTTTGGCATTTTTTAACATAATCGCATCGGCCAATATCCAAGTATATCAAGCCGATTATTAGGCAGATGCATCTGTGGGCAGCCTAGTGTTGTCGTGGAACACATGTTTTTTCCAGTCATTTTCCAGCCGAGTGAGCAGCAGACCTAAATATGGATGCGTTCATGAACAAGACTGACTGTTAGTAATTAGCTGGATTAAACATGGTTAAAATGCTGGCCAAACAGTGTAAAGTGTGATTGTATTTCACTGTAGACTAAAAGGACCAACAACGGGATGCCGTTGTCTGAAGACCAACAGACGGATGGTCCGTTGTGGTGCATAAAGTTTTTGTAAACTATCTTTTTCCCATCTGGTGGTTGTTTTTATCGTTCAACAGCAATTTACTAATGAAACACGTTATTGTTAGAAGTTAAATTAAATAAAATATAATAAATCTTAAAATTATAAATAAAAAATTTAATAATTTAAAGTTTTTTTTCTCCTTTTTTGTGA
This sequence comes from Pimephales promelas, assembly GCF_016745375.1. The sequence goes on along the minus strand of NW_024121355.1, from coordinate 6,882,776 downwards.
TAATTAGGTTATGTCCATTTGTCTTTGTCCGACAACAAAAAAACAAAACAAAAATACATGTTTCAGGACATTTTTTGAGATGATAAAATGTTTTTGTTGAGAAAGTTTGTCTATGTTAAGTAATAATCATTTCTTTTACTTTTTATCTTTCAAATAGAGGTTAAAAACCAAGCCAATATCAGCCAAAATAAATCGGCAGCATTAATCGGCCATCGGCCGACCTGGATTTCAAAGGATCGTTATCGGCGTGAAAAAAACCCTATTGGTCGACCTCTACCGTCTAATCATGTATTATTTACTTGCAAGAATGTAGCCCCTACCAAACTCAGTAATCAGTATACTTTCACATCTCGAGCTGGTGCGAGCTGCCTGCCCCGGCTCTACGGGGATGCTTGAGTGTGTTAAGCGCCCTCAAAAGAAAGCGATGCAGCGAGGGATGAAGCTACACAACACATTACCAACAGTAAACTGATCACAAGTGCTCTGTTTCTGATGCACTTCACGTTTGCTAGGCAGGGGAAAATTGATGCACCAGACCAAAAAAATAAATAAATAAATAAAATAAAAAAAATCACTCGTTCGCTCATTTTACCGTACCCCAAAAAATGTTACCTTTAGGAGCGAGGACCTCTTGGATGGGTCGGGCACCCCCCCTCCTCCTCCTCCTTTGGCTCATGCCAGCGAGCTAACGCTGGACCAATATTGATCCTCATCCAGCCTTTGATTTTGCCACCCTCCCTTTTTCTCTTTCTACTGTCCTCCGACAAAACCTTTGTCTTCTTGGTTTTACTTGCTGCTTCAGCCATGACAACATACAGAGAGGAAAAAAAAAACACTCTTGGGCTCTCGTATCGGAATTTGAGGAAGTGGGGGAAGTGACGTATGCCGTAAAGCAGTTGAATTTTGTAGTTCTTTTTGTGCTCGGGTTCCTACCCGCTCCCCAAAATTACAGAGTGCCAGTAAAAGCGATACATGTCCACGTCAGGTTATGGCAGACCTGTCACTCAACCTATTTTAAGTCAATGTACATCTCAAGGGTTTTGGAAAAATATTATAAAAGGTTGAAAAAGTTGCATAGTGCTACTTTAAACTCATTGAAATTCAATGTAGCCTACAAGAGTGATGCTGAGGCCTGAAATCATATTCACCACCACTGTGACAACACTCATTTACCCACAATGAGATACTTCAGTCAAAGTTCCTCCTTTCCCTAAATCAGTAAAACAGTACATCCTTATGGGTGTCATGACTCATGAGGCTTTTCAAATAACACATGTACCAGAAATATAAAGGCACCAGCACCAAAACTTCCCAACAAACTAGTGAATTGCCCGTCATCATTTAGAGACTTTGCATATCACATTTAAAAGGATAGTTTGCCCAAAAATGAAAATTGTGACACTAATTAGGCTACTTCATTCCAAACCTGTAAGACTTTCATTCATCTTCGGAACACAAATGAAGACCTTTTTGATGAAATATGAGAGCTTTATGTATTGTAATCTCCATTGACAGCTACCAAACTGAAACTACTACATTGATGCTTCAATCTTTCTGAAGTGTCAACGTAGTTGGGTAATTTTCACCAGAGGGACAGGAAGGTCTCCAATTTCATCAAAAAGATCTTCATTTGTGTTCCGAATATGAATAAAAATCTTACAGGTTTGAAATGACAATTAATGGAAATGATTTTTGGGTGAACTATCCATTTAACCCCATGTAAAACATTTCAGTTTTACTTGTAGGCCTACTTTGGGATGATAATCTTTTTTTTAACCAAGGGTTATTAAACCCTGCTCTAATTTGGTTGTGGGCCAAAGGTATGCGTGACATCAGGTAAAATGTAATGATGGAAAGTAATTTTTGTTTTTTTGGCAACAGATAACCGATATTACAACGGTTTAGGGCTGACTTCAATGGGGCGATCATTGAATCAAAGTTACAAGCATTAAATGAATAGATAGTATTTTCGGATATCCGAGTGGAAACGGCTTCTGGAACCAGAAAAAAAAAATGTCTTGTGGGACTTTAAATAATATAGGGCACATTCTTTTTCTTTTCTGAAATGATGTGCGCGGAAAATTATTCAAAACAAATACAAGAATGGTTCATTTCAATTTCATGGTGACTTTATCTATATTCATTCCCTTATGTAGAGAAAGTTCCATTCAGTTAAAGGTAGGCCTGTATGGAAAACGTTAAAATAATTTTTAAAGGTATATTTCAAAAGATGGAAGACAACCAGAAGAGATTTATATGGCGACAACTGGATAAGCAGGTAACTTAATAGACAGTTGCGTGCTATATTTTAATCAGTATTATACCTCAAATAACGCTAACACAGCGTTTCCGAATGTAGCCTACTGTGTGATATCTCAGCAGCACCTCAATAACAACCCAGGATAAGTATGGACAGAGTGAAACATGGAGCAAGGTAACCCAGGATTAAATTGACCCACGGTTACAACTTTAAATTGTAAACAAACACCAGGTGCGCGCGTCCAAAATGCAGACATGATCCACATCCCGAGAGTCTGAGACTCCTCAGTCAACAGGTAACTTAGGCATGCAGGCCCACATGTCCAGAAGCAAGGCAAAATCACATCAGTAATCGCGTCTATTGTCGACAAGTAAAAATAAAGAAATACACCCAGCTTTATGGCAGTTTGTAATGGCTCAGTTTTCAAGCACGTGCTTACCTGCAGTAAACGAGACAGTCCATATGATTTATTTCTTTATCTGAGCGGTGTCGTCTGTAATCCTCCCATAAATCCTTGATAGCGGTAACGGACAAAATAAAAACCACAGGGGCAAGAGCCAACTCTGGTTGAAACGCATTGACCACAGGCACAAAATTCAGTAAGGCTATGAAAACAAAATACACGTTGGCAAACCGGTGAAATTGCTCGAAGAGGTTCTTCGGTAGGAAAGAAAGCAGAGTGTATTTTGTGGTTTTGATCTTATTGTTTGCATAGTGTCTGTTGTTGGGGTTATCCCCTCCTTTGGTATGGTCATACAAAATGTTGGCGTGTACAATCCTTGTTTTACTCTCCTTTTTGCTTTTCCTCCTTTTATGCTTTTTCACTTTGGTACTTTTCGTGTCTCCAGTCTCTCGCGCCATACTTTTGTACCAAAACTTTTGTCTCTTTTCCTTGAACAAATAAAAGATGGTATCTATGTAATCATGCTGATCCTCCTTGATGATGTAGGGCCGTATGAAATGCTCTTCACTCTGTTTTATCGTCCTCATCCATCGCGTCAATTCTCTCCCTTTCTCTCGTTACTGAAAAGTTTTACAGCGGCATCTTTTTTTTCCCTCAGTGGATGAAGATGCTTTAAGGCAGGGCCGAGCGATTATACGTACGCGCTGTTACACATTTTAGTAACACAAATCATATGGATAAACCCACAGATCAGTATTGCTGTTTAAAGTCCATCCTTATGATTGTTCATGCGGGGTTTTACGCAGACCGTGTTGAAAAAACAAGCCAATCACTGGAGGTACAAAATTACGTCACCGATGACGCAAACATAGCCCCGCCCACTTACAAATGAAACATCTTAACTGGAAGTGCCACGCGTTACCATTGAGAAAAGGGGATTCTAATGGAAGACGCAAAGTTGTTTACAGTTTATGCGGCGGTTGTATTTAATTTAGTTGTTATTATGAAAAATGCATTGTTCTCAAAAAAAGTCTGAATGACCTCAGTCACTCTTCACTTTCAAGATGATCTCATTCAGTCAGTCCCTAGCTATCACTTTTCTTAAGTCTCTTTAGTCTAGTCTGAGTTTAGTGTCTAAGATACAGGAAGTAACATCTGTCAGATTTCTGGCAGGTGTTGTTGAATATGACATGGTTGAAAATAACATTATATTTTTACCTGGATATCTGTAAAACGCACGATAGGGAGGACAACAAGCAAACAACACAAACAGTCGACAGGGAGGACATCACAACAGAATAAAACAACAGCAATAACAGTGGACAGACAAATGTATGTGCAAAGCAGTCAAGACTTTTTTTTTTTTGCACAGACGGAACAGAATAGTTTTCTTTAAAAAAAAAAAAAAAAAAACTTCCACAAATGACAGAACAAGACGAAGCATTATGATAGGCTATAAACAAAGAACAAAGCTACACATCAACATAATACTAATTTTTGGCACAAGACAAGAACCAGACAAGATTATTTAAAGTGTGTTCTGTTTGTGTTACTGTATGATATACAGTTACTCTTGTGCTTTTGTATAGATAACCGTAATTTTGTTATTTTATAGATAACCGTAATTTTGTTATTTTATAGATAACCGTAATTGTTCAAATTAAGAAATTAAGTATGGATTATTAACAAATTGGAAGCGCTTGTTTATGTTGGTCGAAAAAAAATGTACTTCTAAGTGAAAATGCTCAAAATAGAGGGATTTATATAATGTTTACTATTGGACCTTACCTTATTTATTATGCTAGTAGTAGTGTAGGTTTTATGATGGCTGCCTCCCACAGGACTATTAACAGACCACACCAAAATTGTGGATATTTCAGTGCAATTAAAAATAGTACATGAATGTTTCATTACACTGTGGTCATGCCAAATCTACGCCCTTGTTTGGTGGAGATTCCTTTAGCCAAGAAACTATTAACGATTCGTGATGTTTATATTATCTCCACAAACAAGTTAATCGGCTTCTCCATGACTCAGGGCCCTGTAATGAGACGAAAGCAAACGTGCTGCCTTGTGCAGTCATAAACTCTTTGATATCCCTTCCTTGGTATCTTCTGATTGAGTAAAACCATCTGTCTTAATACAGAAAAACAACTTCGAAGTAAGTCTGTATGATATCTTGAAGACTAAAATGAAAACATGTTTGTTGTCCAGTCCATAACAGACAGTAGTCTGAGGATTATTATAGCTGTTTCATGTTAGTAGATATACAGTTACCATTGTTGCTGTTGTGTAAACAGATATGAGGTTGGCATATTTAATTACAGAAATAGGTGGGTTTATGTCACAGATAAATTTCACATTACCACTCAAGACCCGCTGACTCGTCCGCCATCTTGGAACAGTCAACACTGTGCAGCGAGAGAATATTGATTTGTGTTTTTATATGTATCAACTCAACCTTACAAGCTTTTAATAGGAACATTTTAGCTAATGCCTTCGTCTTGTTGCATTGTCTATATTGCAGATTTAGATATTCATATAACTACGGTTGCAGTTGCACAGCCAACTTGTTCTCGAGTGATGATGGCATGTATGTGAGTGAATGTGGCATGTATGGGTTAATGGTACAATATTGGTACAAGAACTGGTTCGAATTCCATTCAGGATAGGCTATTTCTTCTTCTTTTTTTCTACTAGTGTACCCTTGAACAGAGAAGGAAACAAAGCAAGTTGTCTCTGAGCTCTGACATCTGTCTGCAGCATAAGCTGTTGAATTTCTAGTTATCTATAAAATCTAAGCCATAAATCATGACAATGATCTAGTTTTAAATAGATAAAACGATTGCTATCGCGATTGATCAAATGGAAAAAAACACATTTTGACATCAGCAGAGGCAAATACATTAGTAACTGTGCTTAATGCTGAGCATACGTCACTATTTTATTTTTCTCTGGTGTAAATGAAGGATATTTCTGCAGGGATTGTGCTAAACTGTGATTTATGTGTCTAGCTGCAAAGTCAAAGATTTTAAACTTCTATTTATCTTAAAGGGCATTTCGGTGTACCATACTTTGCCTTTTTAAACTCAGCCCAGGGTATTTTATATTCTCTCTTGGGTGTAAATGAAAAGCAGCATTGCATTAAGAAAAACTTTTGAAAATGTGTGTTGCAAATGTAAAGTTGGCTGGTAATGGAAATGTTTTCTTTCTCTTTACTTTGGACAGGATTTCTGGCATCCAAAGCATGCTGGCCTTGATTAAATTAACTTTGCAATGTGAATTGCTTGAATGTGTCTGAATAAATCAATTTTTTTTTTCTTGCATGAATAAACATGCAAGCATTTAATACTCTCCACTACATTCAAACCATAAGGAATTGCAAGGTCAACTTCATCGTTATGCTTCATTCAGAATATGTGAAATTGGCTTTGGATGGAGATTCTAGTCTATGTGATATGGCTTATTTCTTCATCACTACACAGTCAATTTTGTCACAGTTAGAAGAAGACCAGAAAAGAAAATTATATCAATCCCTATAAGTCTTTCCCAGGCTTTTAGGGACTGAGACCACATGGCTTTTTTCTCTCTCTCTCTCTCTTTGGGAAAAGTGCATCATTGCAGTGGCTTTTTCTGACAGTCAGCTCAAATGACTGGAAACTCTCCCTGTCTCGCTACTGTTTTTCAGGTCTGCGTTGGGTCTGTAGCAGCATGCTGCAATGTCTCAGGACCGCCACTCTTTGACCATCCATCATGGGGAAATTGAATTGTTCCCCAATGCCAAGATGCCACCGAGTCCAATCAGCCATTATTTTTTCCCAAACCCAACAGCTGGACACTAGTACTGCAAATCAAGGGTGACAGTAGGTTGGATAGGGCCCTGATTGATCTCCCTCTGCCCTGTGCGCTTCGGGCTAAATGACCCAGCACTTGCAAATCTGCTGAGATCTGGAGCTTTGGCTAGATGCCCCCTCCCCTTCCAATAAACCTGGAGAGTAGCTGGCTTTAAAACCTGATTCAGCATTTGCTACTGTTTTGCTGCTCTACATCATTGTGCTTAGCAAGTGGATTTATTATTGTCATTTAACAGATCGAGTGAATCTTCAATTAGAACATTTTACCGTTGATGTTGTTATGGGGTTGTGTCTGAAAAAGCTGCCCTCTTGTGGTAAAGCTGTTGTCATTTTTTACAGTCTGTTTTATACTTATGTGCTGATAACTGGTGTCATCAATGGAAAATATTTGCAACAATTATCATTGATTTCTTCACATCACCCATGTTAACAAATTATAACATCATTCATCAACCGTATGAGCACAAGGTAATTAAAGTGATTCATTTGAATCATCTAATGCGATCATAACTAAATGCATCTCCATAACAGTGATGATTCATGTTAAGGGACTTATTGTTTAGGATAAAATATAATCTTTACAGATTATTAGTATTATTTAGACACTATCTTATTCATTGGGGAAGAATTTAACAGTTTAGGAATCTAATTCCCCAAAATAGAATTTAACATTATCAAAATCGAAAAAGTCAGCTTGCTGTAGACATGTTCATTCACACCCAATTTACTAAGAATATAATTTCACTTGAAATTAACCACCATCATTTTTTAGGCAATTCTCCAATCTATCAACACATACTGTCACTTTTTTCCATCATAATTTGCTTTTTAATAATATAATAAGCCATTACAATGAACCAGTGAGCTATGCAATTTGTGTAAGTGCTTTGAATATCTAGCCTACACATTTCACATTTCAAGCTTTGCAGGAAAGATCAATGAGTTCGTTTAATTTTGAACAGAAGTAATGGACATTTAAGGCATTTAGCATGTTTGTCATGTGAGGACTGTTTAAGTCACAATAGGTCATTTCTGGTTTTATTATTGTTTTCGCTACATTTAGGTCTGTGTGAAAAAGAGCAGATGGCATTGTGATGAGTTACAAACACAAAAGTGCTGGCGAGACAAAAGTCCCGTCCTCTGGTGCATTATTGCGCATATAGCACAACTTCAAAAAACTGCTTTGCACATATTATTCAGCTCTATTTTGTTTTTCGTACAGCTCACATTCTAAGCACAAGTAATGAATCTGCAGTATAGACAGTGGTTTTCATTTTTCTTTTTTCCCCCTGCAAATTTCACCATTTCAGCAAATAAAACAATGAGCACAATCTTAAAACTACTGGTTAAATTAAAGGGACAGTTCACTCAAAAATGATCGTTCTCTCATCATTTACTCAACTTAGACTGAGTAGAGGACTACTTTTAGTGCTTTTTGTCATTTTTGGAGTTTGGTAACTATTCACTTTTTAGACTGAAAATTCTGCTAAATACAAATTTGAGCTACACGAGAATGAGTAAATTAGAGAATTTTCATTTTTGGGTGAACTATCCTGGTGCACTCAGTAGAGAAGTCTTCGCATTCCCATTCATCTTAATGTCAGCTTCTTGGCTGGCACAGGACCCCTCGGAAGTGTGCGAATGGATGCTGTCATCTTTGCACATAGGTGCTCAGTTCCAGGAACATTTTTCGTGTGACTAATCACTCGTCTGGAGAAAAAGTGGTTAAAAAAGTGGTCTATTTCACACTTTCCGTAATTGAATTTACCAATGCCACTAAAGAAATGCTATGTTCAATATTTTACCATTTTAGTGGGGATTTTCCATCCATTGACTTCCTCTCTCCTAACTCTAATCCTTAAAGGGCAAGTTTGGTATTTTAGACTCTAGCCCTGTTTTAAGATCGTTTCTGATGAAATAGAACGGTTAAGATTGAAATTTGGACACATGCTGCTGGCTCGAGAATTTTCGGTTTCTGTGGTTGCAATCCATGGAGTAATCCATACGGCTCCAGGCGGTTAACAAAGGCCTTCTAAAGTGATTTGATGCATTTGTGTAAGAAAAATATCCATATCTAAAACTTTATAAACTAAAATAAGCTTCTGGCAGACAGCCTACGCAAGTCGACTTATGCCAAAAGAGTAACGTCTGAAGCAATGTATTACTTTGGATTTAAGAGCGCAAGCTTTGACGTATCTCGCGGTTCAAACAAATTGGTCTGGGCAACAAACTCAAGCTCCTCTGACATTTCTCTTTAAAAATTCTCAGTTTATACTTCTAATTCGTGACTGGTGTTTTGATTTGCTCTATGCTCTGCGCTTCCACGTCATGCCTCTGGTCAGTACTCTTTTGCCATTAATCGATGTGTTCGGCCATGTTGTTAGTTATTTTAGTTTATAAAGTTTTAAATATACATATTTTTCTTACAAAAACCACATTGCTTTGCTTCAGAAACCCTTTATTAACCCCCTGGAGCCATATGGATTACTTTTATGATGGATGCATACCCTTTTTTGGGCTTCAAAATAGCAAAACAAATTGACTGACAAAAAGAGCCAGGACATTTTTTGAGATAACTCTGATATTCGCCTGCATGGCTTGAGGGTGAGTAAATTATGGAGTAATTTAAATTTTTGGGTGAAATATCCCTTATGTTCACTATGCTGTTTTCCTTGTGCGAACCATTTCTGTACTCACGTAGGTGATTCCAGGTTTTACTGTTCTTAAGGGAACATTTGGTCTTCAATGTGAGAAAAACTTGAACAACACAAACATAAAGCAGACGTGTCCCTTGAGAAATGATGTCTTTTTTCAGTTGACAATGTGAAAAAGAGAAAACAACTCTAGATATCTGTAACATCAAGCACATTACTTTTTCCACACTGACAACAAGGTCAACGGTTCAACATGGTTCATTATATAGTGTTCTCTAGCTCAGTCTGTGTATCATGCGCAATGCTGCAGAAGTGCTCTTTTTTATAAACAACTCTTCAAATTCAACACTTTTTTTGCATCATGAGAGCAAATTTTGTTTTCCTCATTTGTCCGTGGCTGCTTTAATGAGTAAAAGAGGGCAGTTCGTGCTGATAGTAGCACACACTCGCATCCCAATCATCACTACTCTTTTACAAGCAGAGCTCTGAAACACTAGGATGTGCTTTCTGAGCCATTCTCAAGAGGATGCAGCAGTATCTGTTAAAGATGAGTTATCGGGGAGTGGTCAGGTGGTCCAAGAACAAAAACAGAGCGACACTGGGGTTTGATCTGGAGGAGTAAAGAACAGTATCTGCTAGCCTATTACACTCAAAAAAAGCTTGAAATTTAATAATACATCAAAAATCTATGAAAAATATGCATAAAACAAATAACTCAATTTTGTTTTCTTTTAAAGCAAATCAAAATGTTGACTTTCATGTGTGGTTTGTTTTTTTTAGTCTGTTTTGTCCCATCTATTCTACAATTTTGGCTCTCTACTTTAGTGTTATGATGTATAGCTGACTTCAGCTGTGCTGCAGTCTAAACATGAAAAGACTATTAAACACACAGATATAAGACTCACCAGCAGAGGGAGCTAGACTCCAGCCAGTACACTCACAATGCCAAGAGTTCACAAGTGCTGAGTGCACACTGCTCACATTCAATGTTGCATACTATTTACGAAAAATGCTGTTAATGCAACGAACATTTAATCTAAACATTTTTGCACTGTTAAAATTTTAGGTAGCACTTTACAATAAGGTTACATTTGTTCAAATTATTTAACTATTTGTTATCATGAACTAACATTTTTAAAAAAACCAAAGAAAAGCATGTATTATTCTCAATTAATGTTGATTTTATCGTTCAATTCATTTGTTAAAATCAAAAGTTGCTGTTAATCTGTCATTATTTGTTAATGGACTTGAGCAACAATGAACATTTGAATTGTTTAATAACTAATGTTAGCAAAGATGAATAAATGCTGTAGCAAATTACATTAAGTTGAAAATGACAATGAATAATGAGAAACAGATTGTGGTGGATATTTCTTACAGGAAATTTGAGCGCATTGCATTGTGGGATTCCAATATTCAATGCACTTTGTTCTGTTGTATACTGCTCCTCCAGGTTTTAATATGCATTATTCTGCACAGTATACATACTGTATATCGCAGAAATACTGAGATTAATATTCTATGCTGTTCCAAGCAGCCTTTGTGTGTGTGCAAGAGAAAAGTAGACACGTGTGAGCGCTTTGAGACACAGAGCTATATACAACCTCAAAATGTTAACCCCTTTAGTGAGATTCAATTCTATGTTGTCTCACTCATTCACTGCAGACCATTTTGGTGCAGTGAGGAAAACGAGGTTATTTTGAACCCACCGGCACCGTAAGTGTTATACTGCGAGGGTCATCGTGTTTCAAAAAACCTGACCACTCATTCCTTTTCCTACTTCCACAATCAACAAGCTGTTGTGGGAGTATTACTGAGACAATCAATGCTAGGTAAAAGCCAATTGTAGTAGCCAGCAATGAGACAAGCTCTTATTATATTACATTAATCTGGTGGGGAAGATCTGAGAGGAACAGAAAGTTCACAGGCCGGAGATGGTCCTGTCAGACACCTTACAATGGCTCTGAATAGTTAGATAACATCCTCCTAAATTTGGTCCTGGTTGCCTGGAGACAGGAGTATGATTTGGATGGTGTTGATATGGGAGACAAAGTGCCACTCTCTGCCTGCGCGAAGAAGCTCTAATATCATCCGAGGGTACTCGAAAATGCCCTTTAAACTAATGAAATAATAAAATTGACTAATGGCATGGGAAAACCGCACTGCTATCTCTTCCCCTTGTAAATATCAAGCATACATCTATTTTCGCTCTGATCGTAAGGAGATGTCAGACAACTCAGGCATCTCAACACAGAAGAACGGGTTAACCGACAGAAGAGCTTCCAAAGAGACTAACTACAAGATGCCGATTTAATCGTTATTCTGGTATGTAACGTTTCTTTTCAGACAACGATAAAGAGTCAAATAGAAATATAATCATCCGTGCGACACTCTCCACCGATCAGCCCACACAGCCATCTGCAGACATTTGATGCTTTCACAAGGCGCACCCAAAGCATTTCGGCACCAAATGCAATTAACATCATCCAAAGCCAGTTGAAAGTAATGTCAGGAAGAGTTTTGCACTGGGGAAAAGCAGTTCATATTTTTCATATATCACTCGACAGGGTGCTTGCTAATGACTTTCTTGTGACCATCACTCTGCATCTGATCAATTGTGCTGATTTCCATTTCTAAATAGCTGTTTTGACGAGATTGAGTACTACGCATCAATCACGATAGAGAAATGAGAAATATAATTAGATTAGACGATTGATGAGGTCCTCGCCCCCCAATACTTTAACATGCACTGGAGTAAGGCACATTAAATTCACCATGAAATAACTGAAAATTCATATTTTTTTTTTATGCAATATTGCAGCATTTGTTGTAAATTATTTACTAGCTGTGCACATCACATTTTTAAAAATAAATAAATAAATAAATAATGTGCCCTTGTAATCTCTTGCCAAATTAACTTCCCCTCCCTCTTCCAAGCAATACAAGGTGTATATGACTTTCTTCTTCTCAACTGCCGTAATCGTGTTCACGAGTTCCGGTGGAAGGATGACCTCTGACCTGTCATATGACATAGCCCGTAAGCTAAGGTGAGGAATCGCAGAGGACAGAGCAAAATAAAATCCGATCACGAATTAGAAGTCTAAAATGAAAAGTTTAAAGAAAAATGTGGGAGGATTTCGGTATAAAAGAAAAGTCAGGTCAGAGGTGCACCGTAATTCGACTCTCTCGTGAACACGAATACAGCCGTTTTGATTATTGATGAAGTTTTAAATATATTTTTCTAACAAAAACCCATCGCTTCGCCTCAGAAGGCATTTATTTACGACTGGAGTTGCATAGATTACTTTTATGATGGATGGATGCGCTTATTGGAGCTACAAAAACTATTGGTAACACTTTACAATAAGGTTTATTAGTTAACTACATTAGTTAACATTAACAAAGATTAACAAATGCTGAAGAAGTAATGTTCATTCTTAGTTAATGTTATTTCAAAATTTACTAATACTTCATTAAAATCTTGTTAACATTAGTTAATGCACTGTGAACTAACATGAACTAACAATGAACAGATGAACAAAAATAGTAACAAATGTATTGCTCATGGTTAGTTCATGTTAGTTAATACATTAACTAATGTTTAATAAATTAACCTTATTGTAAAGTGTTACCAAACTATTCAATGCCACTACAAAGCAGGAAGAACCAGGATATTATTTAATAAAACTCTGAATGTGTTGGCTGAAAGAAAAAAGTCATATACACCTAGGATGGCTTGAGGGTGAATAAATTATGGGATAATTTTCATTTTTGGATGAACTATTCCTTTAAAGGCTATTTATTTTATTTTTCCTGTCTCTCCTCCACTGTTCACTACACTAGGAGTTAACCATATGGTTAAGTGTTAAAATGACGACTACAATCTCTGACGTTCAGAACAGTGCATGGTAAATTGATTTTCTTCTTTTCTTGGAGAGGGCTCATCGGAAAGGAGACTAACAGAAGCCCTGTATATGACATGCGACACCCACTGGAAGGTGTTGTGTGAACACATTGGGGGAATGTGGTGGCTATTTTTATCTAACAGTGGGCGATCTTCATGCCATAGTGGCTCTCCATCTGGTCATATGTTCTAAACATGGAACACATACAAGTGGTTAACATGAGCTAAGTGGCTACAGACAGATGGGAACTCAGCAATCGGCTAGCCACTTACAGTATTAACATGCTTTCTTTATTGAAGCTAAATGAGAATGGCTATTAGAAATGACTAATTATTAGTTTCTTTGGACCAAAAGGTCCACATCATCCCAGAATGCGTGACAAATAACTAATGACAATCCATATTTTTAATTCAGTCATTTTAATCACACATACAGCTGTGTTATTTTTTTGAATTATTTAGACTATTGTAGCACTTATTAATAAATGGAATTATCTTTTATTTCTGTATTTTATTTTATTTTATTTTTTTAGTAATTATGTTATGTGCTTGTGTAATTTTGCTTGACGCAAAATTGCAATCTGGAGTTTCACTTGTCATGCGAGTTGCTTGCTTGGCAACTTGACTTGAAAGTGACTCCTGAGTGAGCGGTGCCTCATGCATTAACACTATTGACAATGGACTATTGACCTTTTTTTCTCTTGTTCATACATGATACGCTTTTTGTGAGTGAACATATACCAGAATTGCTGCCAATATAGAAGTCTTTCAATCTTATAAGGTACCATTTTAGTTACTGTAGCTGACAGCTGTCATGCCTCAAGAAAGTATGTGCCTGCATGTAGACGTTAGACAGGCTAACACAGTCTCATCCCAAGTCGTCATATAACTGACGTCTTGGGACGTCTTTTGACCATACGTCAACATCCGCCTTTTAAAAGTCGGTTAGTTGACGATCCCTGGCCGTCATCGCTGGACAGGCAGCTCACTGTTTTGGAACAGAGCTAGAAAGCACACTGCCACCACAGTAAACTTAGGCATGACTGCAGAATCTCAGGTAGAGTGTGAAGTGTGTGGAAGAGTCCACTGTCGCACCCTCATATGCGAAAACACCCACATTGACACATTTGAGCTTCCTTTCACAAAGATAGTCTGAGGGGCAGAGAAAGAACGAAAGAAATAACAGGTTACAGTTTTCACATTGCCTGCATGGGGTATAGATGCTGCACAGCAGAAGCCTACCAGAAGGTCCACAGAGTTTTGGCGCTGAGCCTTTTTCTTTTTTTTGCCATGTATAGTGGAATGAACTCAGTAGAGAACACAGGAAAAATCACTATAAACCTGTTTATCAACCAAATCTTTTCGAATATAATATTTTATGAAGTAACATGAAATACTGGAGTGGAAAATGGAAATACAGCCATTGTTTGAAAAAAAGAGCAGTCTGTAAGACTTGAGGCAAGATCCACACGCAGTGACAGCCACACAAACAGCACTTTATATTAATTAAATCTGACTGAGTCCAGATTTAAGCTGTTTGTACTCACAGTTTGGGGTGTGTGAGGTGAGGAAAAGGCCTAAGAGAACTCAAATGTTTTATAAATAAATATAAGAGAGAGAGAGAGTGAGAGAGTAAGAGAAACCCAATTTTAGACCCCCAGAAACTGAGGAGAGTGGGCTTCAGCAGATGATTGGCTGTGTGTGGGAGTCTGATGCACCACACTGCCACAAATATTAAAACAAACGCTCTCTAAACCACCAGAGAGAACATAGAAACAGGACAACAGCTCTGAGAGCGATTAGCGCAGCAGTTACACTTGTGCTCATGCTAATTACACTCCTACCAATAAGCTCCATCCAGAGAAAGGTAATCATTCAGGAGGAGGGATGTGGTGGGCCACGAGCAGTGGGTTTTAAATGAGCTGCTCTCCAGATGACAATGTAGGTCATCAGCATTGTCTGGAACTTGGCTTATTGGTCTTGAAACTTTTTGGATATTTTTCATGAAATATTAGCGATTTCTGTCCCTATTAAATCTATTTATGCGAAACTATACTGCACTGTAAAAAAAAAAAAATCACGATTTGTTGAAAAATCAACGTTTTTTTCTTCTGTCAAATCAACTTAGATAATTTATTTGGTTCAGAGAACATAATATTTTGAGTTTCTGATTATTAAATCAATCTCCTTCATTGTATAACTCAATTTTTCAATTTCAAATTTAAAGTTTTAAGGCAACCAGATTACTTCATTTTTTAAGTTAAACCAACAATATTTGTTTTTTATTGTTTTTTATAACAAACAAGTATTTTATAAAGTTTGCACTCGTGGTCAGAAACAACAATTTTAAAAACGTTTGTTTGTATAATTTTCAAGATTTGCACGACTGTGAAAGAAACCCTGAAATTGTTACAATTTAAATTAGTAATGATTTTTGAAATGATAAAAAAATCATGTTTTTGGCAAAATTACGCTGAAGTTTAAGTCAGCATTATAATTTAAGTGTTTTTTTCCCACTGATTACTTACTGTAAATTACATAAAAGCTTGACGTAAACACAACAGCAACTATTAAGACATACTTAATTGCTCACTACACATAATTCGACCCATTAAGTGGGGTATTCAGCTGTCTTTGAGATCACAAAGCCTCCACTTCAGATTAGATCGTATGGGAAAGGACAGCCTAACTGATGGAATTTTAGAGTCCATTAAAGCAGAACCGATGGGAGAAACGAACCAGACATTAAACGATCCGAATCCAGAATGGAGAGACCTTATCAGCCACATCTGTTAAGAGCATTATTAGATTAGAACAATATGGTGGAAGAGGCATACCGGCAAAGAGCAGATCAATCAATACAGGTGATTTCCCACCCAAGCAAATGCTCAGACATTAGGTAATACATCTGCTCTCTCTTTTCCAGCTTTCTTTCTCAGTGTCCATCACTCCACACGCTTTCTCGAGCAGATTTGCTCCGCTCACCTCTGCACTTTTTCCACCGGCTTTCTTTAAGGGAACGAGTGGTTATTTGGAGAGAAACATGATAGGCTATCCGTGTTATCATTGCTATTGAGTGTTTTTCAGCCACTGTCAGGGTAATCTAGATTGATTCGGCTCTGATTTATGACCAGTGTTTATCAAATGCAGCCTGAAGAAATTTATCACTGCATGCATTTCTTCCTTTAGAAGCCATGTTGAATTTGACTTTAACATAACCTTGAAGATACACTCAACACCTCTCCATGCTTTTTTTATTGGATCATCCAAATTAAATTATAGCACCCATTCGCCTTACAAAGTTACTAATGGTCTCCACCTTATTTGTTAGGTTAGAGTGGGAATTTGTAATCTTAACGTGTCTGGCTTCCAGTATTATTCGCTTCCGGCTTTACAAAACAGCTCATTATGCTGCTTTATATTGTAAACTGGTTTCTTACTGAATTTCTCTGAACTTTGATATATTCTTCTCGTTATTTCTTCGGGGAATACATCGGAAGTATCGCACATTGACAGAAAACACCTTACTTCTGTGTTGAAAAATGAGGTGGATAAGACTAGGGTTTTGTGCATTTGTGTATGTGTTTTTCTACTGAAAGACTTCAATGTAGCATTATATTTATATGGCACTCCAGGGTGTTTCAAAGTAGGCTATACCATAAATGAACATGTCCAATAATCATAGCACTATCATAGGACATTTCCAAAAAAGTTAGTTTAGCTTGGTAACCCCCAAAACATCTTTCTTTATTGCAGCCATTCAAAAATTGTGTTTTTGTGGGCCCAAGTAAACTATAATTGCTAATATTTTATCAGCATTATAAATATTTGTTTAAATATTTTACCGATATCTAGTTTCTAAAACTGTGATATATATATATATATATATGAATGTTCAGAATAATTACGATTTGTTTGTTTTTGAAAGCCTCTTATACTGACAAGGCTGCATTTATTTGGTCAAAAATACAGTAAAAATAGTAATATTTTGGAAATATTATGGATTCTTCAGAAATCATTATAATATGCTGATTTGGAACTCAATTATTAATAATGTTTCTTATTAATAATGTTGAAAAAAGTTTTACTTTTTAATATTTTGTGGACATTTTTTAGAAATTTTGATTTGAAATGGCAAGTGCAGGAAATGATTGAATGAAGAGGGTGAGGGAAGGGGGTAAATACAGAAAGAAAGAGAGAGGAAGTGAGATGGGAGTAATTTGATTGAACGGGTTACACCGACTTGATAAAGCAGTGTCTCCCGGCAGAGGTCAACAGCTGCCAAACTGCCCTCTGTGGCCTACTGCTTCTAACCCCTATAAAACAAGAGCAATGCTGAAGCCTGAAAGTTAAATTGGTATTTAATGAGAAAGCTGATCACTTCAGCCACCCAAGAGTTTATGAAGGAACCACTGGTCCGCTTAATTAAAGAACTATCAGCCCACTTAGATTTAGAAGAGTTGCAAAATTATCATACCGGCTCTGGCTTGGAAACCGAAGTGCCTTTTTCCTTACCATAGCAGTGGATGATATATCAGCGTCTACAGAGAGAAAAAAAAGAGCAGGGAGGGAGTGTGTTTGTGTACTCTGCAGGGTGCGTTGGAGATTGCTGTGCGTTTAGGTGACATTAGGATGGTGTTGTGTATCACAGTCACGACGGCGGTACCAGGAGTTAGGCAGTGCTGTCTAACAGTCTCTTCATCACTTCTGTGCACGGCTCAACATCACTGAGATAGAATCATGTTTCTTTAATCCATTACATGCTCACATTACCCAAACAACACAAATACATCTCAGTTTGCCATGGCCTGCTGCTTGGATATAAAAGTGCCTCATTTGATCAGCTCATTATTTCCCCTTAAGACCCCTCTCGCTCACATTTTTCAGCTTCCTGTGTTCCTACTCGCCCAAAGATCACGCAGCACTAGAGGGACTATTAAGATATCTGTACGATCTGTAGTTTTTTGAAATTCAGAATAAAGAAGAATTTCATCCAAAAAGTCAACATTAATGGTTTAAAGGTGAAGCGTGTAACTTCAACACTACTAGTAGCACCAATTGACCGTTCGCAAAAATCACGCCCCCTAGTTATTGTTACTACGACCGTCAAACAAATGGTCAAACATGCATGCCGTGCGTGTCAGTGACCTTTTTTAGAGCAAAACATCAGTAATATCCTCCAGATCGAGGAAAAAGGGGTTACAGTATGCAGTGAAGGGATATATTCAAAATATAAAAATATGCAATAAAGGTGAGACGACTACTAGCGAGGCTAATGCTTACACCGGTCTCAAGCGAAACCTGAGAAACCCCATGACCTGTAACGTTACCTCAAATGCAACCAGCACAGCCTTGAAGAAGATTTTACAAGCTTGTTCAGTGGCTATTCGTTTGGAGTTAGAAATATAACTTGTGCTGTATATTTAGTAATTTTGCCTCAGATACAGGATTAATGCTGCGTTCCAGGCAGGTTTTTGAGCACGTAAATCACGACTTCAAACCACGACTTACAACTTTGTTGCCAGCAATGCAACCAGCAATGCAAGTTTGACGCGCGCGGCCACAAGAGACACTATGTATCCATGACACGAGCACTCAGGTTGAGTTCAAAAACACATCTCTTATTTAAACTATGGAAGATTTGTACCGTAATATAACAGCTTCGAAGGGGTATCAGGCCGTGAGTGCAGAGACGCCCTGCGTGAGTAATATTTACGACAGTAACGTTAAATACAAGTACTCCACTGCGACTCTAGGGGGCCGGCAAATTCCGGCAAAGTATGCCTTTAATATGGGCTTGGTTCATACAGGGATAAAAAGTTCACACAGGGATACCCCATGTGTAAAATGAAATATTCTGCTGTATCTTTAATTCTTCGGGCCTAATTTTCTGCCAGAGGTCCTGGACATCTTGTCTTTGGAGATACATGGCATCATGGATTCGATAAAAAATACCAACAGATAAAAAAATCGAAACCCGACAGCCTGGGCTAGAAATCTTATATCGGGCCATGTTTAGATCTTCCAACAGGACAGGGATCCAAAAACAAACATCAAAATCAAAACAAAAATGGGACAACCTTTGTTTTGTGCAAAACAAAGCACAAAACCAAGCATCTGCAATGGCCATCCCAGTCCCTGACCAGAACCCAAGAACATGGATCTGGGAATCTGAAGGATCTGGAGAGATTCTGTATGGACGAATGGTTTCTGATTTCTTGACTTGTGTTCTCAAAACTCATCGATCTTTATAAATGAAGACTCAGCGCTGTTATCTTGGAGAAAGGAGGTTGCAAAAACAAACAAACAAACAAACAAAAAACCCTACACAAGGGTGTGGTAGTGGTGTAGTAAAATACTTTTATCATTGCATACATGTATAGTACTGTACAACTTATTCAGTATGAATAACTTATATACTCTTTTGCTACATTACTTTATTTATATCGGTTTATAATTCCACATTTGACATTTCCACACATACATGCAACAAAGTGCTCACAAATAATTAATAGATTTTCCTGCTTAGCCCTCCTTTTCTTTCTCTTACATACTTACTCTCACTTCCTACCTTGTGTTCATAAATGTTTCATTCTCATTTCAGGAAGTAGCAAATGTGCAGGTCTTTACACTCTGAGCTCACAGTCTGTGTCCGAATCCCTGTATTTTTAAGAACCTTGCCTACTTTATCATGTATACTTTGTACTAATTTGACATGCTGTTTTTGTTTTGTTGCACAGATGGCCAGCTTCTAAATTAATTTAACATTCATTTTCACACAAAGCCATCTCATATGCTGCACATACATTAAAGGGGTGTCTTTGTTTCCACGTTTCAATTTTGATATTTTTAGGTCAAACCATTCTTGTCAGTCAGTCCAACACAGTCTCATGAAGATGCGTATCTATACCACGAGTGTCATTTCTCGTGGCATTTATACGCCAAAAGTGTTTTTTCGTGTATATGGTACGCACTAAAAAACCCTGGGTTAGGTTTAGGGGGGAGGGGAGTGGGGAGTTCGTGCGTATTATACGCAAAAAAGTGCGTATCATATGTACGCGAAAATCGCGTGCCATATACACGCAAAAACTGTTTTTGGCGTATTAATGCCACGAGAAATGACATTCATGCCATAGATACGAACTTTCATGAGATCGGGCTGGTCTAACACAGTCTCATCCCAAAAAGTCATATAACTGACGTTTTGGGACGTATTTTGACCATACGTCAATATCCGCCTTTTTAGGGCCCCCTTAAACGTCGGTAGATGGCGATCCCGGGCCGTCATACAACTGACGCTTTACCTTTAACGTCAGTTAGGTGACGGGTTAGGTTTAGGGTTAGGTTTAGGTCTGGGGTAGAGTTAGGATCCCATAACCTCATCTACCGACGTTTAAGGGGGCCCTAAAAAGGCGAATATTGACGTATGGTCAAAAGACGTCCCAAAACGTCAGTTATATGACGTCTTGGGATGAGACCGGGTTGGCTGGTCAGTCATATGGAGGTATTCAACTAATTTCACCTCAGAAACACCATTATATGGCATGGAAAGCAAATGCATTATTTACAGAGGCAAACAATCGTGATAAATAAAATGCTTGCTAAGAGAAGTGCAACATGCTTGTTCCCCCCGACAGAAATGAAGAGAGATGTGAAATGAGAAGTGGAGTGGAGGAATACCGTGCAAGGGTCTGGGTAACTCTTTTTCTTGTAAGCACTCAACGTGCCAAGAAATGTTGGTTTCCGTGTGCTTTTTAAACTCGCTTTGCTCTTAGACTGAGAAAAGGCATTGTAAGCAACTAAGTGCACTTCAAAAACACAACTTGCTGTTGGGCACTAACCAATGACAAGCTGATAGTGCATAAGGAAGTGTGTATGATGAAACAGGGAAATGAACAATCCACCTGGTGTTATGATTTAGGTCAATGTTGGATATGACTTCATAGAGACTGAACAACAGAACATTTTGCATCTTTTCCTTTAGATGTATATGTTACGGCTTCTTTTAATGCCAAAGCCTTCACTGTCTTAGAAGCTTTGATTGAATCTATGCCTGACTGTAAAACGCCCAGTCATGATGAGTCAAGTTTTGAATGCACAGCCCACACAAACTAAACTGCGCTATTCTGAATTAGGCTGGTCCTGTGTGGTTTTCTTAAAGCTTGCTTTTGTTTGTCACAGTATATCCCGGTAGTACAAATTACGAAAAATACATTTATTTCTAAGTCATTTTACATAATTTTTTTAAAAACATAGAAATATCGCTGTGTGATATTTTCTTTATTTCTGGTGGGTGTTTTTCCTCATTCCTTTAGGGACATCATTACGCATTCATGTGCTATATTTGGGATCCTCAGTCAGAGGAATTCCACATGCTCCTGAACACACTCAATCGGTGTTAATGGCACAATCATTGTTTGCACAAACGTAGCTTGTTTTGCTGGATTGCATGCACCTAATGTTCACTTTAACACCAGTTTTATTTTGTTGTCTTTTTTTGACTAAATGTTATTTTATTTTTAAAAATAATTTAGAATTAATCAATTTATATTTTATTTAGAATATATATTAAGTATTTAATTTTGCATAAAAATTTATTATGAAATTATATTTTAGTTACAATACCATACAAAATGTCAAACATCATGTCATTGTTGTTCTCAAAGGGGGCGCTAATGAGTACTGTTCTGAAAGTAAAAATGAGACAAATAGAGGGATTAGACTAGAGAAGTTTGCGTGAAGGAACATTCTGGGTTAAATTCAAGTTAAGCATTGTTAGATAGCATCTACTATTGATTATCACAGAAAACGATTTTGACTCATCGCATATAAAAAACCCCGTCTTTACAGTAATGTTAGTAGAATGATAGTCTACATTCTTCAAAGTCTGCAAAGGTTGAACTGAACATTGTTAAATGGAACTGTCTGGCCTAAGGAGGAATTGCTTTTGTCACCTAGTGACTGCAACAGCTGCTGTTGACAAGTGGTTCACAACCAGTTCAAGGGTGCTTTCACACCTACCTCATTTAGCTAGTTCGATTGAATCGCAATAGAGTTTGTTGTCCCCCTCGGTGTGGTTCATTTGGGCTGGTGTGGATGCAGCAATCGCACTTGGGTGCACAACAAAAGCGGTCCAAACAAGCGGTCAATGCGCTTTCAAACGAACTCTGGAGCGGTTAGTTTCTGGTGAGAACGTGATCCGACCTCGAAAAGACCCAACTTCCAAAGAACTGCGCATTTTTGGACTGAACCAGCTGCTGTAGTCAGCTGCACTGCATTATGGGATGAGGATTAATGTTTGTTGACAGTTTGCACAGACAAATTTGGAGTTGTGAGGAGGTGCAGAGCCTCATAGAAATTTGATTCTGATGACCATATTAGGTCCTACCTTTCAAAAACTCGAAGAACAGCAAAATCTTCGCTTTGTTTAGCAAACAGCTCAGGGAAAGGGGCTTTCATGGATCTGTGGAATGCTACAAAGTATCATTTTTCGCCCCTGGGTCCGGACTAAACGAACCGAATTACAGATGTGAAATCATCCTTAATTTGTTCACCGTGGTCAGTTCTGTACATAATTAAGAGTATAAACGATAAATACAATCTTGTTAAGATATGTCAACATTTGAACAGCTTTAAAGTAAAAAAAACTAAATATTCGAGTAAGGCTTTTTTTTTCGAGTAAGGCTTTTTCTCTGCAAAAAAATCCTGTCGTCATTTGTTCACAATGAATCTTGGGATAGTCCTGGCCACAAAAGATCCAGAAAATAAAGGACGCATTTTAGGGTTGGTTGAATCGCGCTAGAGTTCATTTTCCCCCTTAGTGTGGTTTGTTTGGGCAGGTGTGAAGACAGCAATGCGCACCAAAAGCGGACCAAACAAACGTGCCGAGACCTCCTTGAAGATGTGGTCTCAGTTTGCTTTCAAACGAACTCTGGAGCGGTTCATTTGTGGTGAGACCAAATGAACCGAACCAAATAAACCAAACTACAGATGTGAAAGCACCCTTAGAAATGGGACAACATTCGTCACCACTGTGATGCATTTGACAATCAACAATCCTGCCTTCGAAGGATGCAGCCTCTGAATTGGGATGCAGCTTAAAAGGTTCACATTTTCAAACCCTCCAAACATTCCATTGTAAGTGCCTCACCACAACTTCAATTTTATGAGGGAACGAGGGGGTTGATTTGATCACGTAATCAAAATAATCAAAATAATGCAACCAAAATAATGCCACAAATGCTGTCGATTGAGTTTGCTTTGAACCTGGAATATGCCTTTTAAGCTTTTATTGAACCTGGGCTGAATAGACTATAATCATTTTCTAGAGAACAAGATACATGCATTATGGAAATGTGGAACACAGAACACCATCTTCAGATTCTAATGAAATGTGCCCTGTGAACTATACAGGAGTACATGTAAGAACATTTTACCATTGTATCACAAGGTTTTCAGAGGAGAGGGTAGAGGGAGCATCTATTACAGCAAGGCCTGCACCATCATTCAGGGTGTCAGTCACCTTGATTACAGTCTGTTCTCATCTCTGTGGCCTGGATGAATGTTCTGCAGGATTACAACCAACACAAGCAGATTCAGGAACTGTTTGTATTCCCAAACAGCATGAATATTAAACTGTCAATCAAACATGTATTGATAAACAAATTGAACTTTAGGAGATACGCACATTGGATACGCTGCAGCATCAAGCAATATTGAACAAGTATTGAATATTTATTAATATTATTATTTAAATTATGTATTTAGAGTTCTTCTCTTATGCAACTCAGGTTTTTTTTTAGCATTCAACAAAAAACCATACCACGTTTTGGAATCCTACATTGATGTGTGATGCTCTTCCATGTAAAAAAAAAAAAAAAAAATTGAATTGTGCATAGCACATACTGAACCGTTTCTGAACCGCCTGAAACACCTCGATTGAAATTTTGAGTTTCCTTCCGGGAATGCACGTCCCAATATTCCTCATTTAAATAATTCCCTCTGGCGTTCAAGGCCTGGTTGAGTTGCATTAGTAATCATGGTTATGGTAAGTCAACTTTTATTTATAGAGCACAAGTTTAACACAGTTATAGTTGATCCAAAGTGCTTTACAGTACAATAAGATAAATAAATAAAAAATAAAATAAAGAGAAAAGTAGAAAAAAGGGAGATAAAAAGGAGGTAAGGGACTTGCCATTTCCCAAACATGCCCGAAGTGATTGACCAATCACAACACACTGGTTCAGCTAACCAATAAGAGCATATTGCACTTTTCGAAAGGTCTTCATAGAGACAGGAACTAAACAGGGTGCATTTCCCGTACAACGACGTAGTTCACTGCTTCACTACCATAGTACAATGCATCGTTGGAGAAATCAACTAGCTAGTCACGACTGTTTCCCAAAACCCAGTGTCGCAAAGTATCGTTCAACCACGTTGGTTTCGCACGTGGTGGAGTAATAACTACTTTTAATGAAACTGTTTGAGATTCAATTAACGCTAGATGTTTTAATGTCATCTGAGGACTATTTCTAATTGTTCTTAGTTATTTTGCTTTATTACCAGACTTGGCTCGTTCTTACTAGTTCGCACATGCGCACTTTTCAAACACGGTACTTCAAATCTTTTGAAAAACTAAAAGACGTAAATTACATTTCTATGTATTCTAAATAAAAGGCACCGGTTGTACTGAATGTCAGCTTGCTTATTTTGCTCAAGATAAGGATTTATTACGTCTAAATGTGTTGCAATATAGAAACGATGCCTCTAACCACAGGTCGAAAGCTGTCGTTCAAACCACACGTCTCTGCGATGCTGTTTGCGAATGTTCGTTGGAACGATGGTTTCGGGAAACTCCGACTAATGCCGACCAAAGTTGGCTACTGATGCTTTTGGGAAACGCAACCCAGAGTATTACTGACAGACTGGGAGGAGAATGTAAAATAATTGAAAAATAATTGTGTTTTTTGAACATTCAACCATTAAAACCTATTCTAGACCCCAAGAACAAAATCAAGACTTTGTAAAAGGGCATAATATGACCTCTTTAAAATGTATTAATTGCGATACACTTTTGTTGTAGGGAGAAGGGCTGCTTGTAATTGAAGAATTTTCATTTTTGGGTGAATATAGGTCCCTGAAGTGAATTCAAAGAAAACAGTATGGTAGCCAAAACAGTGTATATGTACAATAAACATTTTTTTTTCATTACAACTGCATTAATCTGACCTCTCTTGTAATGGGATCCTCTCCAATACCTCTAAATGTTGTGTTTGTGTTATATCATAGTAGTATTGTCCTGCAAAGCCTGGCATGAATCCCAGAAACCCCTCAGTATAATAGGGAACGCTTATACACGACCAGTCATTGTGTCTGTGTGTCTCCACACAATACACAGACCTTGAGCTTCCAATTCAAATCACACTAAACAACGACAAGTGCAGTATACTGAAACACATGCCAACTCAAAGTACTTTCAAACCAGAGAGAGACAATTGCTGTGTATGGTGTGCCTTCAGCACTGTTCTGTACATTTAAGCACAGACAGTCGAATGTCAGCGAGCATTTCCAGACAGAGCTGGAGGAGATTTGTTGGAAATGTATTAGAAATAACAGGCACTGAGCTTCATGTTTTTGCTGATGAGTTCTTATTGTGTCTTTTCAGACAGATGCAAAAATAATGTTGTAGCCACTAACAAAAAAAAAAATACCAAAACATACTATGGTATACCATCTCAGATGTAATTGCTATTTCTCAGTTGTGTGCGTGTTTGTGTGTTACTGACCCCAAACTTTCGCATGGTAATTTATATGATATTCGGTTACACTTTATTTCGATAGTCACTTTAGACGTTCTACTAATTATAAATAACTTTTCAACTACATGTCAAGTAACTCTCATTAGAGTATTAGTATATTGTAGTAGACTGTCAGTAGACTGTTAGGTTATGGTTAGGGGTTAGGCATTGGGTAAGGAGAATAAGTTTACTTGTAGTCGACAAGTTACTTATAGTCCGTTGAATGTCTGTTGGGGGACCAACAAAATAAAGTGTTAGCAGATATGAAGCTGGCAGTCTACTAATACTCTAATGACAATTAGTTGACATGTAGTTGAAAAGTTACTTATCGTTAGTAGAATGTCTAAAGTGGACTATCGAAATAAAGTGTTACCTGATATTCTATTCATTTTTGAAAAAAAACACAAATGATGATGCTTTGGTACACTATCTTCAACGGCACTAGTGAAAACACTCCTGCAAATACTGTTCCACCTTATTCAGAAAATGTATATAGTAAGCTCATGTTTCAAGTCCCATATACAGTATCTCTCCCTCGTCTTGTGTGTTTATGACTCGTATTCATCATGAAGGACTCCCTGAATAAAGCTGCATCCCCCAAGGCTGAAACACAACCTTTTTTCCCCTCACAGGCTGGGAATATATACAGTTATAACAATCACTGTTGTCCACCTCTAATTCATACACAAACCTACTTCCTCTTTATTCCC
This sequence comes from Pimephales promelas, assembly GCF_016745375.1. The sequence continues at coordinate 6,856,194 of NW_024121355.1, read as the reverse complement.
ACGCTGAAAGGTACATATTTACAAATATTGTATAGGCATATAGACCTCATTCAGAGGAACGCCATGACAGGTATGAAAGTGAGTCTGTGAGGGATAGACGTACCGTGTTTCCAATGGCATCCGCTGTAAAAAGCTGAATAAAGCGGCGAGATAACTTACATTGTCAGAGTTTTTTGTCAACTGAAATTTCTTGGAAAGATATTCCAGTGTTTTATAAGCAGAACAATCCGAAAACACAATAAATAACAGTACTGTCCATTGAAGAGATGCAGATCTATCCCTCACAGCCTCGCTTTCATTCTCATTAAAAATCAAAGATGGCGCTGCCGTGAATAAGGCGTATAGCCAACACATTCTCACCCCAAGGCGTCACCTAACTGACGCCTTGGGAAGCATTTGGACATGCTTCAATATCTGACGCTTTAGGCGCCCTTTAGCGTCAGTTAGATGACGCCCTAGGATCGCGTGTACCCTACCCCCCACCCCACACCTAAACCTAACCGCGTCCTCTAACTGACGCTTTCCTTTAGTGTCAGTTAGATGACGCCGTAGGATCGCGTCATGTAAGTGACGCTAAAGGGCGCCTAAAACGTCAAATATTGAAGCATGGTCAAAGGTGACGCCTTGGGGTGAGAATGGGCTGGTATAGCATACGACACAGGAGCAATTTCTGCTTGCGAGCTCATATAGTCCTTCTCGCGTATCAGAGGATTCTTGGTCCCAGAGCCTGAAGGCAGAAAGTCTTGTCTGTCATGCACACCCCTGTCTATTCAGCTGTGCCTTAAGCTTGCTGGTTACAACATAGGCCACTCACCCATGAGAAACACAACAACGAGAGATTTTTTATCAGCGTTTTTCAAAGGATCTGTTTCAGTTCATGGAGAACTGCAAACATAGACAGTATTTTTCAGGCTTGCTCCCAAAGTGAGAAGCAGATTAAGCCATGTCCTGACTTGATACAGTCAAATTGTTTAATAAAAAAGAAACAAAACAAAGTTAGGCACACTGTTGCATAATACTATAACATGACTTTTCTAGCAACACTGTTCTTCATCAGACTTTCCAAGAAATTCCATGAAAGAGCTCAAATAGAATTTTTCATTCAATTTGGAGGACAGAGCAGCTTAAAAGTTGATTGGAAACATTCAAACTCGTTAAAGTTTTTTTTTTTTGTATTGAAACAGCAGCTACATAGACACATCTGAATCTCACGCGGGAATCAATTATTTGCAGAAAAAAATGCACATTACCACAAACATGAAAATGTTAGAAAAGTCAATGCAGTTAGAAGGGTGAAAGTGTGTTACAGGGATACAAGTTTAAGCACCTCTGTTCATACAGATGGAGGAATCAAATGGACCATTAATCTGATAAATACATGATTTATTGCTTTTGTCACCCTGCAGCATCTATCTACTGACCTAAGATCAGGAAAGGTCTTTTTCAATCATTAGTTACAGACACTGAGTAAGAACAAAATGCTTGTCTCAGCAGTGCCATCCGTCCTCATTATCACTAGACACAGTCAATAAGCCATTAATTTAAGTAAATTGAGTACCACAAAACAGTTTTATTTATTCCTAATTTTATTCCTTATGTAGCCAATCCTATATATACTTTGTGATCAATAGATATAATATTTCAAAAGATTTCTCTTTCAAATATTTATAAAAGAATCATGTAAACATGTGTCATGGTTTCAACAAAAATGTTAAGCAGCACACGTTTTCAACCTGAATAATAATTAGAAATGTCTCATGAGCAGCAAATTAGCATTACAATGATTTCTGAAAGATCATGTGACACTAAAGGCTGCTTAGAATTCAGCTTACATTTTGATGTATTAAAATAGAAATCTGTTAAACTGTAATCATTTTTAAATATATTACTGTTTATGTACACACTGTTATATTTATTTTTATATTTATGGTCAAATAAATGCAGCTTTGAGCATAAGAGGCATATTTAAAAAGATTTTACCTACTTTTTAATATTAGCTTAGCAACATGCTCATATCAAATAGTGTTTAAAATGATTTTGGTCACTTGTGAGGTACCACGACAGGATGCCTTAAAAGGTTTTGGAACAGATTTATGGTAGCCACTGGTATTCAGAATGGAATCCATGATGTGAGTATGAAATAAAGATGCACGACTTCAAAAATCTGCACAGAATAAATTCCCTGTGATTTTTCTTGCCAGATTGACATAGTTTAGAGAGTGTTTGTGTGTGTGTGTGTGTGTGTGTGTGTGTGTGAGAGAGAGAGAGAGAGAGAGAGAGAGAGAGAGAGAGAGAGAGAGAGAGAGAGAGAGAGAGAGAGAGAGAGCAAGCAGTCGGCCAGCTCATTAAAGTCTCTCTTTGTGACACAGGGAATAGATTTTTTACTCCAATGTGCTTTTGATGCAGCCTATGTTTTCAAAGAAATGAAGGAAAAAAAACGCTCTGCTTGGTTCCAGGCCCAATTTTGCCTTCAATCAGCCTCCACATGGATTTTGTGTGATGGACAGAACATTTTTGAGACTAGAATAGCCCAATATCCTACTTTTAGACTTAGCATCTTGTTTCTGAAGTATTTTTTTGGACTGATTTCTACCCAGGTTATATGATTTTTCTAAGTAAATTACCTAGCAGCTTCATTTCATTCAGGATTAGACTACATCTGATTCTGAGACATTTACACTGAGCAGAAAGGAGAGGTAGTGCCTCTTTGAGAAGAAAAAAAAGGACCATACAGAAATAATAATAATAAAAAAAAATATTTGGAAAAAATATGAGTTAAAAAAAAAAAATCAGATATGCCAGGGCTGTGGCTAGCGCTATATCATGCAAGCCCATCTTTACATGAAATTAGTTTAAAGTCCACCTTCAAATTGGGTTAAAAAGATTATATATATATATATGTATATCATCTTTTTGACCCAATATGTAATATATATATATATATATATATATATATATATATTAAAAGATATTAAAAATGTATATGGTGCCACATTGTAAAAGTAGGTCAGGCATGTTCCTCTGAACATTCTTCTGGATGTTGAATTGGGTCATGAGGGAACCCCTATTAAAGAACTTGGCATTTTTGAACAGCATTGTGGTCAAACCTCAACTGCGGCAGCATCGGTATGTGCAGATCGATGATCGATTTTCACCTTAAGGATGCTGTGAAACTTGGGAATTCCTTGAATCAATCCCTTGAGTTGCATGTTGTTGCTTTGGCATTATGGAGTGAAATCAATACATTCCTGCTTGGTTTTTCAAATGTAGGTTATTAGTGTTCCAAGTGTGCTTATATGCCTTTCAGCCTCTTAACTCACATGATATTAGCATTTAGCCTAACAAAAAATGCATATAGCAAAACAAGGTATATCACTTGCATCTAAAATGATGCAGTGCTACTGCACTTATTATTTTGTAATCCATTAGGCTAGTTTTGGAGTAACATGTTTACACTCCACAAATTTACACCACAATATCACAAATTTCTCATTCTCTGAAGGAGTAAAGTCTGATTTAGTTGGGTCACCTAATAGGCTCTATGCACAACTTACTTCTGCATTCCGGTTCAGGTCTTTTGTATGTGCATCATGAATTTTTTTTGCAGTTTTAATCAAGATAACTTAAAATGAGCGAGCAAAGATTAGCATAACCAATGTCCCGTAACACAGTCTCACCCCAAGAAGTCATATAACTGACCTTTAAGGGTACCCTAAAAAGGCGGATGTTGACGTATGGTCAAACAGCCCATTCTCACCCCCAAGGCGTCACTTAACTGACGCCTTGGGAAGCATTTAGGCGCCCTTTAGCGTCAGTTAGATGACGCCCTAGGATCGCGTGTACCCTACCCCCACCCCACACCTAAACCTAACCGCGTCCTCTAACTGACGCTTTCCTTTAGCGTCAGTTAGATGACGCTGTAGGATCGCGTCATGTAAGTGACGCTAAAGGGCGCCTAAAACGTCAAATATTGAAGCATGGTCAAAGGTGACGCCTTGGGGTGAGAATGCGTTGGGTCAAAAGACGTCCCAAGACAACGCTATATGCAAAAACGGCGCTATACTACGCACATGGTACCCTTTATCGTTAATATAATACGCGAACCCAAGACGTCATAAATCCTTTACCGTGAATATGACACGCACACCCTACCCCACACCTATACTTAGCCCTCACAGCACGTGTTATATTAACGATAATGGGTGCCATGTGCGTAGTATAGCGGCGTTTTTGCATATAGCGTTCTATATGACGTTAAAGCATGAGAATGCGTTGTTATATGACGTCTTGGGATGAGACTGGTCCCTCACATGTGCAGATTGATATTTAAACGTTTTATATTTTTCTTCTTCACAGTAGCGTTTAGATATTTACATTAAATTAAACGGGAATAACAAAGTGAACTAGGAAGGTTAGCTGATTACCTTAAAAGTCCATAGATATCGTAGTCAGTTCTTACGGCCATTAACACTTTCTCTGACAAGCGGATGCGAGGAGACCCGTTATCCGGTTTGGTCACGTGACCTTCGGCATAAAGCCTATTAGCTTATTTTCCTTGTGCTACACAATCAAACCAATCATTTCAAATGTTTACGAGTAAACGTACATGATAGAATTTCTGTTTTTATAACAAAAAAATACCTATGGCATGGGATTTCTTCACATTTCAAGTAAATCGCAGGATGCAAAAACTCATATGCACAACTTGATGTCTGAACATAGTTCAATTGTTTTGTGTACACTATAAATATAGTTCAGAGTAAACTTTCTATGTCAGCAACTTTTTATATCTCCTTAGAATCACACAAGCTCATGCAAGAATAATCTTTTGTTATGAGCCACTTAGAGGGTTGCTTTTGTAATATGTAAGGAAAGCATTAAGACATACCAAGAAAATGAAAGCACCATTACAATGTGCAAGACTTCTAGTTGAAATAAAATTGCTTTGCATGCTCCCTTTTATATGGTTAAGGAAACCTTTTATGCCTTGCAATCCATTCCTGCTGGATACTATTATCTGATACTGTCACGCTCATCAGGCCGGCATTTAGAGTTACAGCCTGCAGTCAGTAAAGCAGTACAATGGCAGTCTTGCTTTCAGTGCATTCAGATAAAATCAACACAGTGGCATGGGTGATCCTACGGCGTCATCTAACTGACGCTAAAGGAAAGCGTCAGTTAGAGAACGCGGTTAGGTTTAGGTGTGGGGTGGGGGTAGGGTACACGCGATCCTAGGGCGTCATCTTACTAACGCTAAAGGGCGCCTAAAGCGTCAGATATTGAAGCATGTCCAAATGCTTCCCAAGGCGTCAGTTAAGTGACGCCTTGGGGGTGAGAATGGGCTGTTAGTTTGGCCCGGTGTGTTGTGATTGGCTAAACTGTCGCTCACGTTGTCTGGAAGGTTAACGCCCATTACCTTTACGGGCGAAACGTGCATGCGCTCCGGTCCAATCATGTAAATAATGGTGTTGATACTGCAGTATGAGGCAGAATCAGACCGAGAAAGCGGCGATGAAGAGAGTCAAGCAGAACCTCACCACACACGGCTCTTACTAAATGTTTCTGAATGATAATTTGCTACATTTTTTAACTTTATACACGTCTGTTTTACACAATAGCATCTGACTGGCAACAATAGCAACTGACTGGCTACTAATGTTATACTCAAACAGCGTTGGCATTAGTTTACGTTCTTGATCAAATCGAAAATAACGTCATAAAGCATATATACATGAAAAATACATTTACAACATTAGTACTTATACAAAATTCAGGTCCATAATGTTTGTGCGCATTTGTCGTAGACACAAAATAGCATAACTATAGCCTAGTGGTTATAAAGCCAGCGCTGGAATTTGAAAAAAAAAAAATAAAATACAAGGCTACGTCTGGAATTATACATGCAACTACATTTAAAATGATTAAGTCTTAGCCTACTTACAGGTTGTGGTCCAATAACTGCTGCCTCTTGTTTTAAAGTCGGAAATGCTTCATGTTTTAGTAACAGTTTCTTGTTGAATCCAGTGTTGAATTCGTGGAGATTCTGGAAGCTGTCTTTCGTAAAATGCGCAGCACAGAGAGCTAAATTACGATCGTCATTTTCAGGAACATAATCAAACATAAATTGTATCCATTGTTGACGAAGTACAGTGTCCGTGGAAAGCTCAAACACAGAAGACCTGACAGCTGGGTGAACATAACACACTCAACGAGCCACAGAAATATGGCCATGCCCTTTTTTGCATTTTCCGGAGGGAGGGGTTGATGTAAATGTATGGGTTAGTGACGTCTAAAACCCGGCTGTAGTCCCAATTGAGTCATTTTTGTAGGCGTTAAACTTCCTGATTTTTAAAAGACGATATCTCTGCTTACACTGAACTTTCAGCGCTGCAACTTTGCAGATACTTTTCATGCACCAACAGCAACATTACACACTATTTAAAATAAAAAAAGTGAAATCGCAATCAACCCCCCTTTAAACTATTATAGTATACTGTACAATACTATTAAAATGTTTAAAAATCAATTTCAAATGCAGTTCTTTTAAACTTCATATTAATCAAAGAATTCTGAAAAAACAAAAATTTTAAAAATGTTACCCTTTTTTAACTGAATAATAATAAGAAATGTTGAACGCTCATGCAAATAAAAGCTGTTTCATTTGACATTTAATCCCTAAAAAACATATTTAATTAATAAATATCATTACCCAAAAAAACTTTGTTTGTTTATCAAAAAATATATTTACAGACCCTCTAGCACCCCATAATTTAAGAACCCCCACTCGTTCAAAAACAATTACATAGTGCATCTTAAATTGCTAAAGTAAGGCTTTATTTTAATTTCTGCAGATTGAAAAGCTATAGGGAATATTTCAATGGCTCTTCTATTAGTAATAAGACACAGGATGAACATGTTTTGATGTTCAAAAGTCAACAATGCTTCAAATTTAATCTCAAAGACAGTAAGGCCAGCAGGTGAATAAACACTGAAAGCTGTTGAGAGGCAAGCCGAGGGAGGAACATTGTTTTTCAGCGTGTCTCAGGAGAGTGGGATGTCTGAACAGCAGTGTTGTTTGAAAATTGGCCATTAATCTGTAACGTGTGCTTATGGGAAAGGGTCAGCGGTCTGGGAACCTGGAGTCACACCTTCGTAAACTGATCATAATCTGAACTGACAGAAACCGAAAACAAATAGACTCTTGCATACCCACACACCAGCATGCAAAGCTTTAAATGTTCAGGTAAACGTCAATAGACAGTCTCTCCCACTCTATATTTCCTCATCTATCTTTTCTTTCTACATTTCTCTCATTTGTCTTGTTTCACAGCCAGTTCATTTTGTCCTCAATTTCTATTTCTATATATTCTTGGTCATTTTTTTTTCTAGCTTTTTCCTTTTCCGGTTGAATTTTAACTGTGCAATCCCGTGCTGCCCACTTCTTCTGGTCTGATTAAGGGTTGCTGACGGCTCACAGCTCTTCTGTGGTGTAATTAAAGAGCCACTTTCCCCCTGGCCAAACTGTTTATGCGCTCAACCTTTGCCTCATGTACCCAAGCTGCACCCAAGCTCTACCTCCATCCCTTCCTGCAAACCTTAAAAGAAAAAGAAAAAAAAAACATTCTGTTTTGAGCATGAAAAATAATGAAATCAATTACAGAGTTAATGAATTTGATTTATTTGGGTTTTCTGCTTCGGGAGCTCCGGAATTGTGTTATACCTTCAGAAACACAAGCCGAGCTAACTCCTTTTTAATAAACAGATCATGCGCGAATCCACTGACTGGTTGGTGCTTTTCAATTGCTATGGATCAACAGTTATAACAAAACAGGAGTGTATGAATAATGTAAAAGTAAAGAGATTTTAATGAGGGGCGCAAACCGTCAAACCACATCCGTTTCTGTAACATGCATTCGTTGTATCGTGATTTATTGTTGGATATGCATTTTCCCTGTGCCTCCAGCAAGAACAAAGGTTGTTTGGTTAATTAAACAAAAACAAAATCCTCCACGGCATTAAGTAAATGCTTTAATTGTAATGAGAGAAAACATGTATGAGACATTAGAGTGAGATAAATGTGAGAAAAAAATGTAATTACGAAAAGATTATTGCATGGGAGAGCGCCACGATACAATTAGCCACTTATAAAATCATTTTATGATATCATTACAATATTATGATCTAATCCATCCCATGAGGAATATATAGCAATATTGTATCATTGCATTTTCTCCTCACTTGCACCTTTTGGGATAAGACTGTTCCATCCATCAAGGGAAGCATATCAGTGTCTTTGCTCGCAGTTCACTACTCATGTACATCCTTCATGTTATCACTTCACGTCTAAAACAGGGGTTGACATTTAACAGCACGAAATGGGAGAACAAACCAATTTGAGGCCAATCTCGTCCAATTGGTTGATGATGTTTCCTGATCGCTGGTAAATATCTTAAAGGTTTCTCTTGAGAAGTTTCTCATACTTTATCTCCTGATTTTCTGCTTTTCCGTGAGGCAAACCCCCAAAAAAAGAAAAAAAAGAAATCTCATGCGTAATGTCTAAGCTTCTGTTTTGAGAATGAAAAATAAATATAATTCTCCTCTATGTTCATTTCATTGTAAGAAAACTCATTTGCATGGTTTTCAAATGTTAAGTTTAATATTTTATTCAGCATATAAAAAAAAAACTTTTGCTGATAATTTACTCACCCCCATGTCATCCAAGATGTCCACGTCTTTCTTTCTTCAGTCGAAAAGAAATTAAGGTTTTTGATGAACACATTCCAGGATTTTCTCCATATAATGGACTTCATTGGGAACCAAACGGTTCAAGGTCCAAATGAGAGTTTCAGTGCAGCTTCAAAGGGCTTTAAACGACACCAGACGATGAATAAGGGTCTTATCTAGGACCCTTCGAGTCATGACTCGAAAAAAGATTTGTTCATTTTGATGAATGAGTTTGAACATGAGAGTCACGAACGCTCATCACAGAATGGAGCAAGGCGAGCATTTGTGCTTATAAAACTTTTTTATTTATTTTCTAAATGACTGCTCGTTTCGCTAGATAAGACCCTTATTCATCGTCTGGTGTCGTTTAAAGCTGCACTGAAACTTTCATTTGGACCTTGAACCGTTTGGTTTCCAATGAAGTCCATTTTATGGAGAAAATCCTGGAATGTTTTCATCAAAAACCTTCATTTCTTTTCGACTGAAGAAAGAAAGACATGGACATCTTGGATGACATGGGGGTGAGTAAATTATCAGCAAAAGTTTTTTAAAAAGTGAACTACTCCTTTAAGGCATATATGACATAACTGGATACCAAGGATGGATAGCAGTCATCCAATAAGAAGGATAAACCACTAGGATGCATGCCAAATAACATCTTTACAGAAAACCCAAGGGTACCAATGACAGGGTCATGGAGTTGCATCTTGTTGCATCCCAGTTCACAATGGCAGAAAATCATTGGTTGATCTAGTGTGCATTTATGGATTTTCAAATTCCTACGGATTGCATGGCAGGAGTGGAGATCAGCGAGAGAGGAAATGGTTGAAATTTCTCAGAGTAAATGCTTGTTCCAGAATGTTCTGCCTGATGGATTAGAGGTAAGGCTGTCGGACCGTTCAGCCCCCAACCGCCCGTGGAGCTGATTGGTCATGGACGTCTCCTTAATTCCCCATAAGTCACTGATTCATTGGGGTTTGTTGAAGGTTGTGCTGTAGTCTGCCTCCACCATGGCTTCATATCTAAGGGGTGGCTCTTCTTGACAGATACCTATTTATCATTGTGGCAGTCGGACTGATCAATTGAGCAGTGATTCAGTCCTTTTGGTCAGGGGATAAATGGAGGAGGTGATTGAATGCTTGACTCCAGGCCATTTTGAAAACCCAGGATTACTGGTGGACCTCATCTACCATCTAAGATGCTGTATAAACATTTCTGGGGAAAGAAAATACAATCCTGTTGACTTACTTGATCTTTTTTCGCATTTTGTGTGCGATACATATTTGTTATGCTTATTACAATATTGAGACTTTAGCCTAGTCAGATGCTAATGTTGAGGCTTTTTGATTGTTTTGCACAGTTTGAAGTGTTTTGTGAGCCTGAGTGGATGTTTATGCAGTTGCTACCTTTGAAATCAGCTACTTAGTAGTTTCTCTTTTGGTTAGAATGCCGTTTATGTCACCATTAAAACCATTACCATTATATCTATTTTTTTTTTTTTTAGTTATAAACTTTATGTTTAGATATAAACTGAAATGACCACCAACAACTTTTATTTCTATTTACACAAATTATTATTACAGGGGTCAGTTTATTGATTTATAAAGACTTATTTACACATGGTTGCTTGCATAACACTGTTATGACCTCAGAAAACTATATAGCACATGAAAACTAATTAGTAAAATAATATATTTTGATGTTTGCATCACATAAACATCTACATATGCGCTTTTGATGTAGTAAACTCCTGGCTCACCTAGTACAGCATTGCACATGATGCACAGGGTTCGGGTACAAGTCATGTGAAACACAAGCGAAGATAAAAAGCTTGTTTCAGCAAATGTGTTTTTATCTAACACTATTGTTAGGTTTGGGTCAGGTTAAGTGCAGTTTGTAAGTCATTTTCAAAGGAAATAAAGCATTAACCTTTTAACGCCACTCACCGGACATTTCTAACTACCATGATATGTGAAACAAGCAATGTAATAAAACATTACCACATTCACGTTTAACTTTTTAAGATTGCCAATCCCTAGACAGTTCATTTTGAAAGTGTCGTGAAACATGCAAGAAGCAACTGACTTTAAGGTTTTTAATTTTTACCAAAATTGAACTAATCCAATAGGTTTTTCAACTGTTTTGGGGGGCAAGGATTCTCTGGAGTTTCTTAGTCAATTATTACCAAACACATGTTGAACTTTTAATTTTAACCCTAAGGCCAATGACTTTTCAGATGAGGCCCATACTTCCTATCTACTTGATATCCTCTGAATCTACAGTCTAAACTTAAAGAAATTTGGTGAAAATGGACAAAATAGACACCATATTTAGTCAAAATTAGTTAGAGGACGCGGTTAGGTTTAGGTATGGGGTGGGGGTAGGGTACACGCGATCCTAGGGCATCATCTAACTGACGCTAAAGGGCGCCTAAAGCGTCAGATATTGAAGCATGGTCAAATGCTTCCCAAGGCGTCAGTTAGGTGACGCCTTGGGGGTGAGAATGGGCTGCGTATGGTCAAAAGATGTCACAAGACGTAAGTTATAAGACGTCTTGGGATGAGACTGCGCAATTTGGTGAAAATGGACAAAATAGACACCATATTTAGTCAAAATCAGCCTCTGGGGGTGCTATAACTTAACCTCATAATTCTGCAACCATTTGATACAAGAACCATAACTTGTTTTAAATTTCTATCAGAAATGATATCAATGTTAATTTTTTATGATACAATTTCAATTTGAATTACATTAATTCTATTATTCTAATTACTAATTATTTCTAAAGCGACTTACAAATGAGGAGAACAATAGAAGGAATCAAACCAACAGTAGGACAACAATATGTAAGTGCCATGACTAGTCCAATGAAATAAAATAAAATAGTACGTTTTAAGATGAGTGGGTCAATTGTTGTAACAATGTGGAAGATTTATCTTCTCAAAACCTATGATTTTGAATTCACCATGACTCTCCAGGCAATTAAAAAAGTATTAGATGAAATGGGACACATATGTAGGCCTGTAATGTCTAAAAAAATCGGCAAGGTTCTGATACTTGAGAGCAATCACCCTTCTCCCTGTCATGCCATCTGCTCGGACCCCGCTAGTTGCCACATGCTGCTAAATTTATTATAACTTTTTTTGCATATTGAGTGCTATTGATTGCAAACAGAAGTTAAAATATTCAGTGGATGGTGTGAATCAATTTGTATCAACATGCAATATTAGTCAGTATTATGGAGTGCTATGCACCTTTTCTTTTAAAAAAATAAATAAAATACAGGCCTGTCCACATTGGATCATAAGATGTTTGAGTCATTTTTTGTTGTTGTTGAAAAAAGTCCTTTCTGTCAATAACTAGAATTCCCCACACCGGTCAAAAGTGAATGGTGTCTGAATTGTTTACAGATACTGTATATTCAGTTTGACTTTTCACAAAGCTACCACCTGCAATCATGACAGACAGCAGCAAGCTTAGTTCTCTTGTCATTTTTCACTGATAATATTCAACACTGCTGTGACTTGGAAATCAAATACGATGTCTATGTCTGACATCATGGTGTTTGGCTATGAGACACTTGAGAACAAATGATGTCTGATGTTATTGACGTCCAACCTGCGGCATGGGTGCCATATTTGATTTGAGAGCCACAGTGAAGGTGAAGATTATTAATGAATAATGACTTGTATTTCATTGTTATGAACTGTTATTTTTTTTTTTTTAAATCCTGTTTGCTCGTGCATGTTTTGTCCTGTACTATCAGTCTGTATTTTACAACCACTTCCATGGTAAGAAATGTCGTCAGAAGTGTTGGGTAAAACTAACTGTGCACATAATACTATGATGATTTACATTTTCATGAATTAAACATTTGAATGACCTAGCTGTCAGACGCCTCCAATAATTCCAATGGTACACCGCCTGCCACGGTTTGCATAAACAGCCATAATTTGACTTTCATTACAATTTTGTTTTTTACTATCTTGATTTATGGAGGAATTTGATGAGATTTTTTTCAATAAATATTTGTCAGTTTGGCTTCAGGGCTAAATATGTTTCACAAGAAAGTTGTAGAGACTCCATTCATGCTATCTTACTGGAACCGGACCCTGTTTTGGTATTAATTTCTTAGAATTAATTTTCCCACTAAAAGGTTCTTCTCCAACCGTTTTTCTTTATTATCATGGTAAGCTCAGTTGTTCCCTACAGCAGCTCATTCATCACACCATGCCTGGGTAGTCTCTGATGGAGAAGTGCTTATGTACAGGACCGATCACAAGGTATTGAGCTCTGCTGAGGGTTAGAGGCAACATGGTCCTTATCACCCCAAAACAGCCCGTTGTCCTGCCTAGTTCTATCGTCAGAGGGGTCCAATGGTCAACAGAGGACCAGAAGACCATACCTTATAGCTTTCTTATGACTGATTTTATTGGAAGGAAACTAACTCTGATCCTGAGAGATAAAACACACCCTTACTCTCTAAAGCAGTCTACAATGAAAACAATCCTGTTTATTTTCTAAATATATTACGAAAAAAAAATGCTGTCATTATTTAGTAGGTTTGTTCAGAATGTAAGAATTTGCTCCATTCCCACTCATGTGGATGGATGGATGGCAAATCCCAACATCAATATCCTTTTTTCCATACTGTACATTTCATACTGCTGTTTTTCCTAAAGTCACTTGTAGAATTCAAAATGATTTTTTTTTAATTCAGACAATTAGAAGTCATAGATTATCTTATTTTTTAAAATTAAAAACTCAAAGTCTGTCTTGACAAATTTTGCTTTTAAAAATTACAAGAATTTCTTTAAAAAAAAATCTATTCAAATTGTTATTCTACTTCCAAATTCAGTAATTGAATTGCAATTTGAAAGGCATTCTCAATACGATTTCGAATGGAGCTTATCTCTCTTATTTACCACTCTCATGGCATTTTAAAACAAATTTTTCAAATAGTCCTAAAGTGTCAACTAGTCTCTCCCCTGTTAAGGCATCCTTCCCTTTACCGCAAAAAAAAAAAAAAAATCTGTATTATACATTTTTCAAGGCTTGTACCTTGGAACCTATTTCATGATTTGCGTTCTCGAGCCACCAGGCACTGTTTTGTGCAAAAATATAGAGCTGAGTATCATCAGCATAACAGTGAAAACTAAAAAAATGCTTTTCTAATGCTTCCTAATGATATCTTCCAAAGGTAGCATGTCCAGAGTGAACAGCAATGGTCCTAGTACTGAGCCTTGTGGTACTCCACACTGAACTTGTGATAGATAAGACATCTCTTTATTTACTGATACAAACTGATAACGGTCAGATAAGTATGATTTAAACCCTGCTAATGCAATTCCACTAATGCCAACATAATTTTCGAGTCTATTTAAAAGAATGTTGTGGTCAATATTCTCCAATGCAGCACTTAGATCGAGTAACACTAATAGAGAGATAGAAACACGACAATCACTTGTGACTCTAATGAGAGCTGTTTCAGTACTTATGGTATGGTCTGAATCCTGACAGGAAATCCTTGCAGTTACCATTTCTTTTTAAAAAGGACCCCAGCAAGGGCGCTTCGCAATGGCCACAGGCTCTGGCGGCCTTTGAGAAAGGGGTCCACAAAGTCGACATCGGAAGCTCCTCGCAATGTCTGTCTGGACACAACGCTGTCTGCACAAGTCTGTCTGCTTCCTGACCTGAGCCCCAGATTGTCATGTTTGAGTTCTTAGACTATGTGCCATATTACTAGAGAGAAGAGCAGCACCATTCCAGGAGGGATGAATACCATCTCAGATGTTCCTTACACCCATGTGCAACTGACTGGATGAAAAAACAGTGATATAAGCCCATCAAGCTATATCGGCCATGGCAATAGGCACAGCCAATAGGCACGCTAAGCCGCCTTGCCTATATCTGCATGCTGCCAATTTTTTGGCTTCAATATCTCGAAGAAAGAGGTCTTTCCCCATAGCGTAAGAAATTACGCAGTGCTCGTTCCCTCTTCTAGATTTAACCGAGATTACGTTAGTAACCGAGTACATTTCACACACCCTCTGCATTTGAGTCCTCTGTTCATCCACACCTACCTACAGGTGCAGGACAAGCCAGTCAGATTTAATATATATTTTTTTGCCCCTCTTCTCTATTAAGATCTTAGTGTGTGAAAGAAACGTATGCGTCAACGGTGTGTTGAGTAAATTTTCATATAGTTATATAATCAACCATTGTGAGAGTCATGCTGAAGCCCTCTAGTGTGGTTTGCTCTGTCATCAGAACATTATCTAGTTGACAAGAAAGGCAAATAACAGTGTTTAACATGTAGATATTTTTAAATAAAGTGTCCTAGTGCTGTGATCTCTGTTAGTGTGGGCACTCTGTTACCACAGGGTTCTGTTTTTCCAGGAGGAAACTGCTTCGCATGGCATGATTCCCTGTGGAGAACGCTTCCCCTCACCAACAAATATCAGATTCCTCATTTATATGCCAATTAATTAACAAATTAATACAGCACTGTGGAAAATAATTCCGGCGAAGACATCAGTGACTCCTGTTTGCTCACTCCTATCTGTTTTACTCCAAATAAACTAATTATAGATTCCGACCTTTTCGACTATTCTTTGCGGCTGAGGGCTAACGATAGATAATGCTTTTTAATTAATCACACATGCTAATTATGCTTCCCATGACATTTGCCACTATCCACTGCAGCTGAGAGAGACATATGGAGCATATGTTTTCAGAGGAGATTCTACTGTGCTTATCGGTGCATTATGAAATTCAGAAAAATACACCACGCCGAGATTGTTTTAATAGGTGTACTGGTATTTTGAAACGGCTTTCTGAAACCTATTTTGTTGTATGCTTGACGGTTTAAAATGTTAGAATTCAGTTTTGACCTGGCCATCTTTCTTGCTATTACAGTAGGTACAAGCTGAAACAGCATCATATTTATCAAAAAGATATTAGAGGCCCTGCAATACGTTGATGTATCATGATTAATACAATATGCCATATATATATATTAATAATTAGTTAAATAATTAGTTTTTTGAAAGTTTGCAATATAGGGACTCAAATAGCACACGTACATCTGTTAAAGATCACTTCACCTGGAAGGTATCTGCTGTTTACTAACATCTGATAGACATCTTTAAGATGTCAGTTTAACATATATTCGAAATCATTAAATCTTAAAGACATCTTCTAAACGCCTGTTTGACATCTGACAGGAAACGTCACGTATTGCAGATGAGCAAACACATTAAAAATACGTCTTCCAGATGTAAACAGGCGTTTCAAACTAACACAGTCTCATCCCAAAAAGTCATATGACGTCTTGGGACGTTTTTCGACCGTACGTCAATATCTGCCTTTTTAGGGCCCCCTTAAACGTCGGTAGATGGCGATCCCGGGCCGTCATACAACTGACGCTTTACCTTTAACGTCAGTTAGGTGACGGGTTAGGTTTAGGGTTAAGTTTAGGTCTGTGGTAGAGTTAGGATCCCATAACCTCATCTACCGACGTTTAAGGGGGCCCTAAAAAGGCGAATATTGACGTATGGTCAAAAGACGTCCCAAAACGTCAGTTATATGACGTCTTGGGATGAGACCGGGTTGTTCAAACAGACATCTCCGTGATGTACGTGTGCTATCTAGGCAGGTGTACAACATTCGCATAGAGATTTGAACAACCCAGAAAATGGCTCCAATCTATTCGTTTCAGTCTTTTGATATGTTTACAAGACTGCAACTCATTTCTGTTCTCAAGAACTGTTCTCAACTCAATATCTTATACTAGGGGAAAACCTCTTGTCCACGAGATATTGAAGCCAAAAATTACCCTTAATTTTGAATGAATGTAAAACGCGTTGCGGCAGCATGCAGACATAGGCAAGGCGACCTGCGTGCCTATTGGATGTCCTGCGTTAACTGCGGCAGCCTATCATGAGAGGCCCTTTGGTGAATGTTCAACGGTGGCGCCTCACACCCACAGCATCACACTCCCGCCGAAGCGGGCATGGCCTAACCTCTTTTCCAAAACGCAATAAACGCCATTTTTTTTTAATGAGTTTGTCGTGTCATCCTGCTGTGTACATGGCAAATCGCTATTTTTCCGTGTTTAAAATGTACTGCAAGATGCAGTTTCTTTCCAAACCGCGATAAGCGCCAAACCTATTTTTAACGCGATAAATCCTCGAATTCGGTGAGCGTTCTACGCAATCCAGCACGGCGACACTCTGAAGAGAGGTTTGTTTATGTTCATTCATTCCTCAAAATGAGTCCTAGTTTTCTAGTTGACTAGTAGTAGTTCATTCTGTGTGTGTTCATTGTGTGTGTTTGATAGACCCCCCAAAACAGCTTGGTCCGAATTGTATCAAGCAAACAGGAAAATATTGTGCAGGGAGGGAACCAAAACTCTGAGTATCAGACTATAATAAGATTCCTGTTCAAGCATGAAACCTATTAAACGGTTGGGAGGATTTGCTCTTATTCACAAAACCTAAGATTTAATTTTTATGTTGCACTCCATTTCTTGACTGAATGACATGAAATGTCATCTTTGATAGATTAGACAGAGTCAGCTTGCTTAAAAGTCAATATCCTGTAACAGACCACACAGAACTGCTGTATACACTGTTATACTGTATGCTGCAATAGTGTGCAATCCTGACTATGCAGCTTTATTGCATTAAAAGACAACTGAGCTGAAGTGATTTTTTTGAATAATTTTTTGAACTTTCTTTTGTATCGAGATCTAACTTGGGTCATTTTCGTCCACGTACCAGTGGAATAAAAAACTGAATTATATATAAATTTTTTTATAATATCTCAATTGTTTCTTCCAGACAGCAATGCGATTAAATGGAGGACAATGGAGACTTTCGCTTATGATTCTTGTGTTTCAGATCTTTCTTCACATGAGTTCTCCACAAGAATTATCATGAGATCTTACCACAATATCATAAACTCAAAAAGACTTTATTATTAACGGAAACATTTTTCATAAAAAAAGAGATCAAATTATCTGAGCTATGCTATCCACATTCATTTTATAGCTTTGTATTAAACAGATTTTTTATCTATTTTAGGAGACATATTTGAGACAAAGCCGGTGCTTGAACTATGACCGATAAGTCTAAAATTTCTCCTGTACAATGAAAGAGCAATACAAGTGGTAATCTAATGCAAAAAAAAAAAAAAAAAAAAGATCCAGTGAGCTTTCTCACCTATATTTCTATATAGTTCATGACCTTTAATCAGAATTAAAGCAGCCAGAGTTCTGGTAGACTTTAGCAAATGCCATAAAGCTTTTTAATTTGAGGAGTGATGAAAATATCAAACTTTAGAGGATATCCCATCTTTTTATTCCTATTTTTTTTGTCATGTTCAATGTTAACATAGAATATGTTCGCCCCAGAATAAAAATTGTCATTATTTGACCACAAGACAAGGACAAGGACAATAAAGCTCCCTAAAAGCACCATTCTAAGCCTTTTGAAGCTACACTCTTTTAAAAATTAAAGGTTCTATAAGCGATGCTGGGCCAAAAAATGTTGTCACATACATCAAACGTCTCCTCACTATCGGCTAGCTGCCTGTCCCCTAAACACACTGTAAAAAAACGCGGTCTCTGTAGACACCACAGGCTCCACAAACGGCAACAAAAACAATCATGTCTTACCCGGACCACGAAACCTAACAAACAGTGTTCCAGCCAATCACTGGCAAGAAGTATTTGAGGATGGGTCTGGGGGGTTAGTGCGCGTGCACATGAAGGGTGTGTGTGTGAAGGAGAGCAGCGAAGCATCAGAGGGAAGTTTGAAAAATTACCGACACACGACCAAAGAGACGTTGTTCTGAGGAACAAATTAAAAAGAAGAAGGAGTCGGATAAAGAATGTGCGAAGTTCATTGCAATAGGCTAGAACTATGGAAATTAGCTAGAACTATGCACGTTCACAATTATTTCAGGAAGCACGGAAGGGAGGGGGAGGAGATGAGATGCGGAGGAGGGAGGGTCTAGCTCCGATTTGTTTGAAAATATTCGAACGTCAACACCCAGGATCGCTTTGAGAACCTTTAAAGATCCCAAAAACGATTTTTCACAGCAGAATCAGTTTTGGTTCCCCTTAAAATATATGTTTTTCTTAGTGTGAAGAACATTTAAATCTAAAGAACCTTTCCAGTTAGGCTGCATAAACAAGGTCAGCCGGAACCAGGAACATTTCCTATAACACCTAATGTACTCGTTACACACTATATTAAGTTAAGATGAGGGAAGGCAGAAAAGATCAAGTTTAAGCTTATATTTAAGTAAAGACCGAGAGTAAATAGAAAGCACAGACAACACCGTACAACCAACACAAGGTAATGAGAAACTTAAATACACAAAGATAATGAACTTAACAGCTAACAGGTGTGATTGTTAAATGAATATCCATGGTAACTAAGGACTGACAAACAAAGGTACACAGGAAATCAGTAATGGGAAATAAACTAAAAGTCTTTCAAAACTAAAGTAAAACACAAGTGAAAGAACGGATTGAAATGTTATCATTATTGGGATTGGAACAGCTTTGCATTTCTGGGTCACTCCTACATGGAGACCTGGAGCCTTGGTGGTACCTTTAAAATTAGAGTGGCCATGCACCAGTCTATTATACGGCCCATCAGTCTATTGTAATGGATAAAACGTAAGGTAGACCGAGCAGTCATTTTTATAATGACTATGCCACATCTCAAACCTGAATGGACTGCATTTTTTTTTTAGTCACAAGAATGATTTCCAAAAAGAAGATCATTACAGAAAAAAAAAAAAAAAGAATCCATGACAGTGTCTGTTGCCCAATGCTGATCTGTTATTTTTGCTAAATATAAAATAATACACCTCAAAAGATCCAAATTAGGTAGGTGACGGGGGAGATCCGATTAAAAATCTATTAGGAGCCAACTCATGGGATTCATTAGAGGAGAACTTGTTCTGCTTACAAGTGCATTTTCGACTTTAATTATTAATATCTGCTAAAATGAAGTTAGCATCCCCTTTTCAAATTAGTTAGGGTAATAAATCACGTGCATACATGCCCTTTTATGCCCACAGTGTCATTATGGCGTCTGTATGGTGTGTGTTGTGCATGATGAGGTTCAAGCATATCTGTGTTGAGTGTATTGATTATCGTCACTATGTTGGTTCATACAATTGTCATAATAACAAATGTGCTGTAATTTGAGGAATGAATGATGGAGACTGACCTGACTTCGTCACGCAGTAAGTATCCCATCCACTGTATTTCACAGCAGAAGCTGAGAGGCTGGATTTTTATTGAAGTAATGGATGATCCCACTAAAAAAACAAGAAAATGAAAATGGACAAACCCACAACATTATAGAAACAACTAACAGAAAAGGGTGACCGGAAAAATTGACCGGATTTCTCCTTTAAATAATACAAAGGGTAGGTGAAAAGTAAGTTTAACTTGGATTCAAGACTTTTTCACAGATGAGTCATGATTGCCAATTAGCAGAGAGTGTGTAATAAAACTAAAAGACGGTTGACAATTAGCACTTTGATACGTGATGTGATTTTAAGGCAACATGAGGCAACCGCTGGAGGTCTATAGAGGTCAAATTGACAGTTCTCCAATAGTGTCAGGAAAATTAAAACAATCATGAAACATACAGAAATATCAATCTAGAGCTTTCCTCGTCGCCGTGTCCTTCAAATGACTGATGTTAAGAACTTGTTCAGCTACATTGGCAAGATATGATCTCAGCACCACCACCACCACCGCTGATTAATACATATATTAAATTAAATGACACCAGTCACATGTGCCAGTAACATTAATCATGTTTATGATGCGTAGCCCTTTATGTTAAACTCGGCCTGATAGACAGAAACAGCGCAGATGGGCTTCTGGTAAACAGCACAATCGTCTGGTTTGGAATGTAAGATTGAGTTGGATGTTTTTATTGACTAAAATGTAAAAAAAATGTCCTGATTATTTTTATTTTGCTTTCCTTTCTTTTCTTTTTTACCAGTTCTTGCGGTTCTAATCTCAAAGTATATTCTATAACACTGTTCAAACCCAATAAAATAAGCTGGAGTTTGTATTCAGAGTTATTATTCCCCCATACTGCCTTTGCATTACTATTCAATTGGATGCATGATGGAGTGTCGTGCTCAGGTTTTGCAAACTTGACGCAAGCTTGTCCAATATGCCCTCTCAAAACACCTGATAAAGTCTGATGTAATTATTGTGATACACATACAGGGGTTGGACAATGAAACCGAAACGCTGGCCAATGTAGTGTTGGAGATTTCACATCTATGCACGGCCTGTTGCCTTAACTTCAGTGATTTTACAATCTATCAGTAAGAACAGAGTAAAAGTTGAATTAAATAGCACAGCTGTATATAAAATATTGCAATCCACACAACAGAATGGGAGACATATAAGAGTTCAAAAGAGGAAAAATTTATGGTGCACGTCTCACCGGCTCATCTGTGACCAGGACAGCAAGTCTTTGTGGTGTATCAAGAGCTATGGTGTCCAGACACCTAACCACATCCGATAGGAGTAACTGTCGACACAAGAGGAAGTTGTCTGAAATCCAAAAAATCATAAAACCACTGCTACCAAACAAACTGGAGAATTAAATGTGCACTTTTACTCTCCTGTTCCCACCAAAACTTTGTCGAGTTTGTCGAGAGCTCCACAGAGTAAATATTCATGGTTATAGCCAAACCTTTGGTCATTCGTGCCAATGGCAAATGTCAGTTTCAATGATGACAACAGTAAATCTTGGGCTGTGGACAACTTGAAACAAGTATTGTTCTCTGATGAGTCCACCTTCACTGTCTTTCCCATATCCGTGATAGTTACGGTGTGGAGAAGCCCCAAAGAGGCTTAACACCCAGAGTGAAGCACGGGGGTTGGATCAGTGATGGTCTGAGTGCATCAATGTCAAGGACTACCGAACTATTCTGGAGGAACATTTGCACCTAATGGTTCAAACATTGCTTAGCAAGACGTGACAGAATGATTTGATGAACATGAAAGTGACGTTGAACATCTACCATGGCCTGCACAGTCAGCAGATCGAAATATTTTTGAGCCACTTTAGGGTATTTTTGAGGAGCAAGTTAATTCAAAGTCAAAACAATTTCCTCCACTAGCATCACACCTGCCTGTCCTATTCTGGAAGAGAAATGGCTCAAAATCCCTCTGGCCAGTGGCCATTGTGGAGGACTCATTATTACACTCAACAAGGATTCAAGGACACTATCTGTCATTCCCAAGACGAATTGATGCTGTATTGACCAAGGTTTTTAATGACATAAAAAATTGCTATAACTTTAAAATTTGAGTCAAAAGTCGCAATGAGCTGTTTGTGGAGAAAAGCGACTTTCTCAGTTTTCAATTTCATTCCTAAACCCAAACAAAAAGTGCCGTTAAGACGCTCTAAAAGTGACACGGCCGTCCTCTTTGTTACAGCACAAAAAAAGCCAAGAATGAACGTATGAAGGTTTGTTGAAAGATGAGTGTCCAACTAACTGGAACGTATTATCCCTTTCGTAATCATCCAATCAGTTTCCACATTGAAAAAACCCAATAATGTTTGTGAACAAGTAATCGTCTGACGTACCTCAGGAAAGTCATTCAAATGTCCATACACTGCAAAAATTTGCTGCCTTCAATTTTTAAGTACAATCAACTTGGATGTTTGTCATTTAAACTTAAATGACTTTAAGAAATGAGTTTAATCTTGTGTAACATGAAAAAGCTTATTTTGCAATGTAAAAACATATGTTGTTATAACTAGAAAAATTAACCCTAGAGAAGAGCATTTCGCTAAAACCGTAAACATATTGTTTAAATATGTACACTAGTATATTTAAAAAAGAGCATTATAGTTTGCTTATTAATTCAAAATGTGTTTCTAGTTCAAAACGACGGAGCAGATCGAATTATGCATGATGTTGATAATGACAATAATTCAAATATGTTAAAACACCTCATTATAATTTGAAATAAGGCAAAACCAATTATTTGAAAGAGTAAAATTTATTCCATTTCCCCATATTGTCCTCTGGACATTCACTCATTTATCTAATCATTTAAACACATTTCATAAATAGAGATCTGGTCATTTGTGAGGTGGACTGTACAGAATAAAACCTCAAAAGTGAATATTAGAAAAAAAGAAAGAAAGAAAGAAAGAAAGAAATGGGTCACACGTGGATTGTGGGTTACATATTTACAACATACAATAGAAGAGGGAAGAAAAGTAATTAAAGCATTAATGAGCATCTACTGACACAATGCAACTGCAAAGCAACCTGTTGAAATGGCTCGTCAACAGCACATATGGGATATTGTAAAGAGATTTATAAATATATTCAGATGGTTTGCAAGCATGAGTATACAACCTGACTTCTCTAACCAGACAGCAGTTTTCGGCCCCTGAAATAGATTAAGTGCATATGACCGATGGTAAAGAAATCTGCCAAAACAAAATCAGATACAATCAGTGTAGAATCTCTAAATGCAAACAATATCATGCTGTCTAAATCTGCTATGTAATCATTGTTGCTGTACACAAGGATATAATACAAATGAATCACAACAAATATGATGTGAATACTGGCAATCAGAAAAACACAGACCATTTTTATGTTGGAAGAGAACCTGAGACAAGTTGCGTATTGATGACAACATACAATTCCCTCAAATGCGTTAGGAGCTTGTCCATTTACCTTAAATAAAATTAACCTTAAATAACCCCAACCGGAAAGGAAAGAAAATAAAGCGATGTGTTGTAAATGGGCCATACGATGTTTACATAAGGCCCATGATATGGGAAATGACTCAGACATTCTTTAAAAAAATGGAGGAGAATAAAACACCCAAACCCACTCTCACTTGAAAATCATACAGTAATTGCTACACATCTACTAAAAAAAAAAAAAGCTAAACACAATGCTTGGATTGTCTGTTTTCTTATGCTTGATATTCATGATGGCATCATGGAAATCCTTTGCAGGCCCTGATTAAAACATTTGCAGTGTTTTTTTTTGTTTTGTTTTGTTCTTTGTCCTCATCTTTGATATCCTTGAAACGAGATAAGAGTACAATTATTATCTTATCTTACATGTACTGAAGCACTTTACATGATGATTGCAAAAAGTGGTGTATAATCATATCAACCCAAGGCGGATGGAAATCCTGTTCCAAAAGCATATCATAACATGATTATATTCAAACGTTGTCTAAATAAGATCATAACGGCAATGTTTAGAACAGCTAATGTTTACGTAGCAAGCTCTGAAACTGAAGACGTGATTTGACCTTGTTATATTGCATTTCCACAACAATATGATCTTCTTTTAATATTAATCACCTGCGCTCCGACAATAAAGATTTATTGGCATTAAACATTTGCAATTAGCATCTCTCAATCGTAATAACATACCAACATGTACAAATTAAAGACAGCTCCGAGTGCATCATGCGGAAGTCCCGTGGCTTCAAAAATTGCAAAGTATGTACAGAGATAGTCTTTAGAAAACTTATTTTGTGTGTATGTGAATGGGAATGTTTTTTTGTTGTTGTTTTTTTGGAGTGCATATACTTTATGAGGGGGATGAGACGGCCCGTTTTAGTGTAGGTAGCATTCCATCGGAACCCTTCGCAACATCACAAGGGTTCAAATATAGAAAAACCTTGGTTTATATGGCGTGGAAGTACGTCCCTTAAGTGCGTCAGAGCAAAGAAAAAAAAAAGATAATTTTCCACTTGGCAACATGAAAAAATTGGTGATGGGGCAAAAAAAAAAACCCCATTGAAGTCTGAGGCCTAATTCACATAATACAGCCAGTAGATCAAATTGAAAAGAGAGAAAGCAGCGGGAAATATTATCCGTGACCATCGATCGATGGCGTTCACGTCTGTGAGGTCAGGGATTTTGATTTTGAGCTGGGAAGAGCGTCTACGTAGCCGCGGTTTCTTCGACTGCGTGTTCCTTTCCATGCTGTGGCGGCCCTCGGGTCGCGCTGTGCTCTGTTTGCGATACTGGATCCCTGAGTTATCGAACACCATTGAAGTGGAGTTTCGGGCTTCGCTGACGCTGGTGGTGACCTCGTTCCCGGCCACCTCATTGTGGATCTCCAGGGTGGTCAGAAGGATATTTCCCTGGGAATCCACCTGCAAGCCGAGACAATCCGGGTTACCACGGTTTTCTTTCTCTATAAAGCCTACTATTTAGTATGACACTCAACAAAAACACATATGGAAATGATATACCGGTAGATAGGTTCAATAAACTTTTCCATTGAAAATTGATTTGATTTTTCAGTAACACTTTACAATGAGGTCTCATTTGTTAACTAGTAAGTGTAATGTATTAACATGTAACTAACAATGAGCAATATTTGTTACAGATTTTATTTGTTAATGTTAGTTAATAAAAATACCGTCGTGGTAAGACTTTAGTTGAAGGGGTGTGCATAAGACTGACATGACACCTTCATAACCATGACATTTATGAAGTGACTTTTGCTCATGACATTTTGAATGCAAATATGACATTGTTTAAGGTGTCTTTGTTATGACATCTTGACATAAACCATAACATCATAACCTGTCAGTGTCTTTGTCATGACAACTTGACATAAAATTGACGTTAAACGGTCATGTGGTTGGCTTTGACATTGGCTGTCACGAGGCCATTTTAACTGTGTCATGAATATTTTTTGTGACCTCAACTACAGTGGTACTAATTGAATTTGTCATTAAAAAGTTATAATGGTTTCATGACAGCCAATGTCAAAACCAACCAACATGACAGTTTAATGTAATATTAACCAATAAAGCTAGGTGGTTTCTTAAGTTTGATAATTAATCTGCTCTTTCATGTTTATGACAGGTTGTGTTGTCTTAGTAATGTCAAGTTGTCATGACAAAGACACTGACAGGTTATGATTTATTGGTTTATGTCAAGGTGTCATAAAGACATCTCAAACAATGTCATATTTGCATTAAACATGTCATAACTGGGCGAATGACACTTAATGACAGTTGTCACAAACATGCATAAAGCTTCCTTCATATTCATAACATGTGTCATGCCATGATTATGAAGGTTTCATGTTAGTCTTCAAGTAAAGTGTTACCAGTAGATAACTAATATTAACTAATAAAACCTTTATGTAAAAAGTTACCTACTTTTCTGACTATTATTTCATATTTCAGACTTTACAGGTTCCAAAAAAAAGTCTTTAAAAGGTGAAATTAAAAAGTAAATGCCCCAATAAAACCCCCTAAACTACTTAGACATGACCAAAAACAATATACTTTTTTTTTTTTTTTGTAAGGGAAAAGGTTTTTTGAAAAGTGAGGATTTTGTGGTTAGGCATGTTAGACAAGCACAATGGAGGCGTTCACATGACATAAAGAATGAAAGAGCCTTCAATGCGAAGAGTCAAGGGTGCTTTGTTCTTCAAAACAGTTCTTTGCACACAAATGAAAGACAACTAGATGTCCGTTACATTATGTATCCACTTGGAATGCTCACAAGAAAATAATGATAATAATAATGGTATACTGCATATGTAAAGCACTGCCATAGACACACGACACAGACTGCTGAAGGGCTGTTTTCCAGTACAACATACAGAATTCAACAGAACAATCAATGGTACTACAAATCATGAACAAGCTAATGCATCATTGAAGAAACAATATGACGATGTGAGATGCTCTAAACAAGCCACACATTTCAAAAAGCAATATTCTGTATAAGGTTGTACAATTGCGATGCCAAATCATATTTAGGTTATAAATGGCAGATTTGTTAATGAGCTGAATCTGAACTAGTGTAAATAAGAACAAGTTGGGCAAGTTGTTAACCTTACAAAAAACCTTACATAAGGCGTGATACTTTAATGTAACCTAGGTGACATATGGGATTTTGGCGTTTTTCCCCCACTCTGGCCTTCCATCCACACTAAGACGGCATTTTTGTCCTGGCAAAACTGAGCTTTTTGAAAACGCTTTCCTAAGTGGATAAATTTGAAAATATCATTTTGTGTAATAGTGTGGACTGTGAAAACGGAAGTATTTGTAAACAATGATGCATGTTTAGTCATGTGATGCATTTTGAACCAATAGTTGTATGTTTATACCTCTATTGTGCCTGGTGCTATTGACTTTTACACTGTTGATAAAGATATGTTTCTTTGTTCACTCTTCATATCACAGTCCTGCAAAGATTATGCAATTGCTGTCCTGTGACAAAACATGAGAGCAGTTGCGTTTTAGACTAAATATATAATGGGGAGTGTCTGGATGCATCAGTGAATGGTGAGATATTTTGCTAAATAAAATGATCCTGCCAGAAGAATAGCATGTCTGTTCCATTTGTATAATCTCGGTGAGCTTTTATAAGGTTTAACACATGCGCCTCAAGGTGAATTTAGCGTTTTCCGACGTTTCAGTGTGGCTAAGAAAAAACGTTAGTGTGGACGGAGAGCGTTTTGAAACAAAAACGCCGTTTTCAAATGTATACGGATTAATATAGATGTAGCCTAAAAGCAATATATTTGTCACATTCCTATTTTTATCAACACAAAAGTGTTTATTAAATGGCGCATACACAGACCGCATGTGGAAACAGCAAAAGGAAATAAACACACAAATTTACATCCACAATACACACTAGCTGATTTCAAAAATAGAAAACAACACTGTAAACACCAAAAAAACCCTAAATCTCGAACATGTAACAAAAGTGTTTGAGTGAAATGAGTCCTTACAAGTCATGAGTGAAAAAAAATCTAACTTTTTTTTCCTCTAGTTAATTAATTAAAATAACAGCATGAAACGAGAAGAGGAAAAAAAACTCCCATTGCTAAATGACAGAGGTAATTGCTATTTTGCTGAACAACAAGCTCAGGTTATTTCTCAAGAGGAGGTCCCTCCATGATATATTGTTTATTTACTGCAACCTCTGAGTCTCTGCAGTAATAAATAATTCAGAAATACATTCTTGCAAAAATACCATTACAGCTCACTTCATAATCTTGATCAGTGTTCGTGATGGGGCAAATGAGAGAGCAGCAACATAGGTCGAGTACGGTATATAGTTGTGTTATGAGATGGTGTGTACTGAACCAGAATGTCTAACTGAATGAAGGACATGACAAGTAGATTTCATGGTAATCTGGCTGACATTTCAATTTAGAAATCACACCATTACATATGGAGAAAGATAAATGCAAGATGGCACAAAAGAACAGTGGTTCTCAACTAGTTTTGATTCAAAACAGATTTATTGGACATCAAGTCCAAAATATTTTTACAAAATTGAATGTCTCTACAATCAAGTATAACATGAACTGAATAAGCAACATTTAAAATAAAATAATGTAAAAATGTATATGACAATAGTAAAAAAATATGTGTTATTTCTTGAATTTTGATGGTTTCATGCTCTACACTAAAAAGAAATCTATCTAATCTGGTCATCTTCTACCAAGTGACTAATATAATAGAGTCTGATTGAACACTCAGCCTTGAACATTAATAATAAAACATATGGGAAGCATTTATTCCTCCCCTTTAAAAGTTAATATAAACCTATTTTTTCGTTGCTTTGAAACAGACCGACGACCCACCAGTTGAGAAACACTATTTTGCACTAAATGAGAGGGAAACTGTAGCTATGAGGATTTCAGGACGAAGCTTACAAACGTTGACAAAACAGCCAGCAATACACACACTCACCCCTCGTGAGTGACGGTTGCCTTGTACCTGATTGGACTGTTTAACAGATGATGGCTTGCAGTTGCCTCCCTCTTGAACAGACTGGTCAGAAAAGCACAAACAAGAGTTTGTCCTCCATCTGAGCTTCAGCACAAATGCTTTAACCTCAAAAAATCTCAACTTGAGACTGGAATTTGTCTTTTGATTCAAAGAAAAAATGACACGTATTTCAGGACATTGCTGTTGTTGCGTAACTGTTCACACGCAAATGTCAGTGGCCATATTTCTGACACAATATTCCACAATTAAACATTTGCAGGAGGAATACTGACATTTTTTTTCAGGACTGGGAATGACCTAAATAAATAAAGTAAATAAACTGAAAGAAAGTGCAGCATTTTCCAGATGTCAAAGTAGGAAAAGCACTGTACAACTCAAAGAAGTCTAAAACTTTATTACAGTTACTTATGAAACAGGAAAAAAAAAACTAGAATGTGATGTTTCATGTCTTTGTATCGTTTCCCCCAGGACTACCATACCACAACCTTTTATTTTAAAAAAGAGAAAGAAAATCTAACACTAATTCTGTAGCACACAAAGCAGTCATTCTTCACACTGGCATCGTGACAGTTAAAAAGGACTTACCTTGTTGCCGTCATACTTGCTGCGGTCGTTATTGGCTTTCTCAGCTTTCTCGGCCAGTTTCTTCTGCATCTGAGGTCCTCGTCCGAAGAAAATATAGTTGACGAAAGCATATTCCAGCAGAGCCAAGAAGACAAAGACGAAGCAGCCCATCAGATACATGTCTATGGCTTTAACATATGGGATCTTCGGAAGTGTTTCTCTCAGATGGGTGTTGATGGTGGTCATGGTCAGCACAGTGGTAATACCTGTATGGGAAATATTTATATTTAAAGTTATTTTAACCCTTTCCCAACCATAGATGAGTTTTTTTTAACTACCTTTACTTAACATTTTCTTATATTGAAATTGTTTATTTATTGTTGTACTTGCCAGCTGCAGAAAAAAGAAACAAGCGATAGAACATTGCACATGTAGGATAATGTGAATCAACATTAAAGAATTAAACCCACAAAGAGGTATATGACTGTAAAAGCTTTGGGGGTGTTGCTGGACTCGATCTACTGTGGGTCTGGATCATCGTTCTGAATGCGAGCCAGATAGTCTTTGACAAAAATGAGATTTTCTCAGGTTTTTGTGCAAAATGAAACTTACCCACATTCAAGTGTGGATAAAAAAAAAGAACGCATGAAGCTAAAATAAAATGGTTTCTTTTCCTTTTATTTTTGTTTAAAAGCACAGGCTCTGTTCTTTCTTTTCTTATATGTGACCCTGGATCACAAAAGCAGTCTTAAGTTGTACGGGTATATTTGTGGCAATAGCCAACAAAACACTGTATGGGTTAAAATTATCGATTTTTCTTTTATGCCAAAAATCATTAGGATATTAAGTAAAGATCATGATCCATGAAGATATTTTGCACCTTTCCTACCTAAAATATATCACAATTTTATTTTTGTGAGTGAATTCAGCACAATCGCCAACAGAAATTGAAACATTTAAAGGCGATTTTCGTAATATTTAGATTTTTTTGCACCCTCAGATTCACGATTTCAAATAGTTGTGTTCGGCCAAATATTGCCCTATCCTAACAAACCATAAATCAATGGAAAGCTTATTTATTCAGCTTTCGGGTAAATCTCAATTTTAAAAAATGGACACATAAGAGTGAAAGTGTTACTCTTAAAAAGAGTGAAATAGTTTTTGTTACAGAAAAAAGAACATAATATGACATGGGGGTTAGTAAATAATAACAGAATTTTCATTTTTGGGCGAACTATCCCTTTAAACAGTCACAATGTATGGTATAGGAAGCAAACGTTAAGGTTTACACAGACAGCATGTCTTAGTACAACCAAGTGTAAGCAATTTGAAAGTACATGCTGATGGAAGGCAGAACACACTGACTGAAATTTCAGGGAAGGATGAAAGCGCTCTCAGTTGACACTTCTGTTCCAACGCCCACCATGAATCTGGACTCTGAGAATGGGTGCTACAGATTGAGTGCTGTCACAATGTTTAAAATGCCAGATCCGAGCCCTGCTTAGTAAACAGAATTACACAACCACAACACTGTCAAATCTAGCATTGAATAATCCACTTATGATGGCAGTAGCCTGGTTACCTTCATAATTGATTGCAATACTAAATAAAATGCTGTTTTATCCCATAACTGACAGTCTCTGAACCTTTAATTGCCACTACAAAGCCACAACAGTGCACCCTTTTGTATATTATACATTATGTGAGTTCTGACCTAATTAGCTGGTTAGATAGGATTCATTTGTTCAGAGGCCAGAACTGAGAAATCGAGAATAACATACAAGGTATTAAACAGCATGACTGATCAACTTGGCCACAGCTGAAGAGACCAGCACTGTTGTTGTTTTTCTTCCCTTTAGTGTCTTCCTCCCTTTCTCCAAGCTTTCCCACATGCTATTCATATTTAACAGAATGTCTTATTATATTATATAAATAGACATTTTTATTGATTCTATGCTGTGATACTCTATTCTGTTTATTCTGTCAATCCTGAGTCAGTATCACTGCCAGTTCAAAGAGGAGCGATACTCCAACTGCTCAAACACCCGCTCAAATATGTACAAACAATCACACACACACACACGTAGAAGATAACTAATATATACTGTTCAAACTCCTACTCTATAAAATATCTCCATTATTTTTCAAAACACCAGCAATCTGCTATTATTCAGAGTTCTCTCAAGTGATGTCTTCCATGTGTGGTGAAGTTTGGGAAATGATGGTTGTAGATAAGAGAACACAATAATAAACTGGCATGAAAAAGGATGTAGTTATACAATGTTTGTGGAGACACTAAAAACAGCAGAAAATGTGTATAGACAATTGGCAGATATAAAGTCAGAATTGCGTGACAAAGTCGCAATAACGTGTTGCGCAATTGTGAGTTTAGTTCTTTAGCTTCCATAGTACACAATTTAACTTGAAAGTGCAGAATATTTGGCAGTGTAGATTTGAAAATCAAAAATCGTTATTGTTGAATCACGGATGCTACATCAGTCACTTTGCCAAGAGATCTCTATTATTTATTTATCTATTATCTCTATTATGAATTATTTAATGTACATGTATCAGACAGAGAGAAACAGGCATAGAAGAATAAGGCTACAGGTGAGGAGGTCTTCATTCCAGATTTCTCTGTTCACCATTTCTCTATTCCCTCACACCATCATGGAGCTGTAAATGGTTTCTCTATGTTCTCATGCCTTTATGTTTCTCCTTCCTCACCTCGTCATACCTTTATGTTTCTCCTCCCTCACCTCGCCATGCCTTTATGTTTCTCCTCCCTCACCCCCTCATACCTTTAGGTTTCTCCTCCCTCACCCCCTCATACCTTTAGGTTTCTCCTTCCTCTCACACCCTCATACCTTTATGTTTCTCCTCCCTCACCCCCTCATACCTTTAGGTTTCTCCTTCCTCTCACACCCTCATGCCTTTATGTTTCTCATCCCTCACCCCGTCATGCCTTTATGTTTCTCCTCCCTCACCTCGTCATGCCTTTATGTTTCTCCTTCCTCTCACACCCTCATGCCTTTATGTTTCTCCTCCCTCACCCCCTCACGCCTTTATGTTTCTCTGAGTTGGTACAGTAAGAATTGAGCTTATATTCACCACTCTGGGACTTACAAGTTCCTTGTAAGGTAGAAAAACATGTTACTTATGTTTAAAAATGGAACGTATACCTCATGCGTACACATAGTACAATCCACATTCCCTCTGTGTATACATTAGTGATACATTTGCCTCAGTTGAAACATTCCTTTCCTTGTAAAGAACATGCCAACTGGAGTACCATCATTAGTGGAACATCTCTGCTCAGTGAACGTTGCATTGCACACATACGCAAAATATATAACTCTCCCAGCTCTCTGCTCAGCACTCATGTGCCAACATACTCTGAAAATACATTATGGAAATGAATAAAGAAAAAATAATACTAAAAAATAACATTAAACAGTAAATGTTTGTTCTTCAGTACATCTACATATATTTTGAATTTTTATTTTTCCACTAACCTGACAAACTTTGTCAAAACCGGTGATTATTTTATTGTCAAAAGCAATTTTATCAATCTATTAACTTGTAAACATGACTTTCCAGGCAGACTGCTAAAAATCCCTGTAGGCTTGCACCCCCACAACTTGTGTGAAGTCAGCCAATCAGATTGGAACTTGCCAGATTGAGAAAGTGCTTTCCAGTTTTTTGAGCAATATGTATCAGTCAGATGGTCAGCGAACAGACTGTGGGCGGTCTGAGGACGTGCCGTCTGAAAGTGAGTCTAGTTGCGACATACTGTATCTCGATGTAACTTATCACTGCTTTCAAGGAGATTTTTTCCTTATGAATAGCCTTGATGTAGAAACAACAACAACAACAACAACAAAAATCACTGTATGTGTGCAAACAACGTCAAAGACATTTTTGAGGATAAAAGGAGAAAACACGATGGGAGTGGAACGACGATGAGAGTGACAGAATTAAAACATTTTTAGATGAACTATCCCTTTAACACTTGTGGGGATTTTTTCAGCCTCTGCTCTGCATATTTGGTAGTTTTACCTTTCTGCACATAGACATAAATCTGCTTTACGAACATCGTCTCTCGGTTATCGCTGCCACTCAAATCAGTATGTTTGTTGCTGACTCTGCTGTAGCTGTGCTGGGACTAAAGTGTGAATATGCCTGACTGGAGCAAGAAATGGAACTGTCAATATTTCTGTTTCCCTGCAAAGAACCAACCTCTTCCACAACAAACACAGCAAGACTTCATCATAGATGAGATCATTTTTTAAACAAACTGCCAAATCCTGTCCCAAATCACATAGCAAAACTACTTTAAGATCTCTCCACAGAGAAAGTGATGAGAGTCCACCCAGACTATGACAAGCCAGATCTTAGCTTAGATCTCCAGCACAAAAGTTATACACTGTTACTTTGGGGTTTTCCTCTAATTAAAGTGTAATTAGTGCAGGACAGGGGGCCTAGTCTTCGTCACATTCACAATCCCCAAGGAACGCCTTTACCTCGTTAACAAGAAAAGGGTCTTGTCGACTGACTGCAAAGCAGCCACGTCCTAGTTTCTACCCTGAGCAGCATCACATTAACATTTAAAGTTACATTTAGCACAATTCCAGGAATCACAATCCAGGCACTTTGCGACCATGACTTTGACTGGCCAGAACATCTCAGACAGTGTATTTTAAAAGAATTGACATGCTTTTCTTATTTTCTCCTGTCTCTTGACTATTTAAATTGCTTTAATAATTTAGTGTTCACCCTAATGCTGCAGTGAACAAGTTTTCCACTGAATATAGTGATTTCTGTTCAGCATTATGAGGTGACCATTCTTTTCATGGATTTTGACAGACATTATGCATATTCTAGCAGTCTTCCCCAACCTATTTCGTTTTATGCATCCCCACAGCCCCATCAGTAAGTCTCAAGAAGACCCTCATCGACCAAAAGAAGAAAAAAAGGAATTGGTAAATTTTTCATTGCAGTGGATATCAATAGGCCTATAGCATCATTAGTCGAGTTTGCACTACATTTGTCTGATGGCTTTATATAGGCTACATACTGTACATACATTCATCTAAACAATTTATACACAGCTTGTTTTGCTTCATTGGTTTTTAAAATTAGTTCATGTGTTAATGTATATACGTTTTTTTAAGAAGTCTCATACTCTAAAGGCTTCATTTTTTAAACAGTAAAAACAATTATATTGTGACATATTACAATTTAAAATAATGTTTTTCTATTGTTAATATATTTTAAAATGGAATTCATTCCTATTCATTCCTAAGCAGAATTTTCAGCAGTCATTATGCTAGTGTTTAGTGTCATATTTTGAGGATTCTTTGATGAATTTTGTTTTATTGTAAATATCTTTTTCGTTGCTGAATTAAAACAAATTTTACAGACCCAGAAAAGAATCAATGAATAATCAAGCAAATAAAGTATAATACATACATTTTTATTTTATTATTATTTATTATTTTATTCTAATAAAATAATTTTACATTCTACCTACTGCTGAAGAACTGGTACTGATTGGTTGGGAATAGCTGCTCTGTATTAAATGACCGGTCTGTCATAAATTCATAAGCTGACAGAATTAAGTGTACAGAGCACCAACAATTTGCCTGGGAAAATGTGAGCTGTCATAGAACTGGACAAGTTCAACTAAAATTAGCATGTCTAGTCTTTCAGACCTTTTATTCACAAGCTTTATTACTAGAGTTGAATATTAGAACGTAGAATACAATTTAACAACCATAGAGATCAAAGAAAATGGTTGGCACTTCACTCCTACTGTGTGTTCACTGTAAAGAGTCCCCAGAGTGAGAGAGGACATGTGTGGGCAGATGGATGCCTGTCCTAGCTTACATAAACTCAAAAGCAGCATTCTGGTGCAAAGAAGAGAGGGCTGCACATGGAGCACATTGCATTGATTTGTGCATGACCAGGTCACAGCAAGGGAGGATCAAACTCAGCTCAGTACAGAGAGTTCAGCGCAGAGGAGTTACCTAACCAGAACAAACATACCTTCACACAGACCTGTCTGCAGTGAATAGTGTGGGATGTCGTTCTTTTGAGTTAGACTTTTGAAAGTGAAACGCACAACATCGGCAAACACTCAAGATCTATATCAGAGTTCTTTCAAACACTTTGGCCAAATGCGTTTAGTCAAAGTTCCTTTAAAGAAATAGTTCATCCAAAAACGAAAACTTTATGTACATACCTTTTTATGTACCAAACCAGTACATTATGGCTTCTGTTCAACAAAAGGTGAATTTTTGAAGAACAAAATGGCCACTCTTTTCAATAAAATGAAAGTAAAGATGATGAATATCCAAAATGACAAAAAAATCATGTGGCTAAATTGACTTCTATATTATGTTCGTGTTAAATCTTGACACCAGTTCTGGCATTCACAAGTGTTTTAATTCGAGTTTAGGTAAGAATTAGCAACACATAAATTATCCCAATCTGTAAAATGGTTTGTTTAAGAATCTGACGTCCCCACATAAATCTATAGTATGGGTTTCAGATTAGATCTGGTATGATATTTTTATGCCTTTGGGTTCTTTTTAATTCTATTCATTGTAAATGATCCATTCTTTGAAACTGCATTGTGTTCCATCCATGCATAAAAAGGTCAAATAGGCTTAGAATGACATGAGGTGAGTAAATGATGATAGAACTTTCAACTATTCCTTTAAGGCAAGCCAGTAAACTTTTTTAACAAGGAAAAGGAAGTATAGGACATGATGATTATATCAAATGGGAATTGAATGAATCATAAAAAGCATGCCAGAATGGAGTCAGACTCAATGCAAAGGTATTAGAAATGTAACTCATAAAGTGCTTTAGTCATTACCCTATCTTGAGATCTTACAATAATCTCCCCAGAAAAGATCTACACTCCTGTTCACGTCAGCAAAACAATCGGAAGACATCATTGAAACATCATCCACATCATTCAATATGTTTGCTTCTTGCATCATTTGATAACTTCCTTTCTGAAATGAAAGGAAGTCCTTAAGTGTGCTGCAGTAATGCAGTGCGAGATATAAGGCCGGGGCCGGCCGTATGTGGATGCAGAGAGTGGATGGAGTCAGAGAGGGAGTGGAAAGTGGCGAGACAGAGGCATTTAAGCCAGAGATTCATCTGTGCTACAGCATGCATCGGGATTGAAATGGAAGTTAAATGTAATTGTTTTCTAGCTACATTGATCCCTTTGTTTTCATTTGGCTGCCTGGCTGTGGGAGGACAGCAGAAAAAGACAAAGACAAAGAAAAGAAAGAGAGAGAGAGAGAGAGAGAGAGAGAGAGAGAGAGAGAGAGAGAGAGAGAGAGAGAGAGAGAGAGAGAGGGGTGGGGGTCCTTATAATGATGCTTAGAGGCAGGTGAGATGGGTGGTATATGTGGGGGGACCCAGGAGACTCTTCCCTCCCAGTGTAAAGTGTTCTCATTTCTCCGCTTAACATGGTTAATGAGGACAATTTCCCTAAAGAAGGCCCATATCCAACATATCACATCCATCTCAAAGAGCTGCACCTGGGTGCATGAACAAACACACTCTCACGCACATTAAACATGTAATTACAAAGATATTGTACTGCACTCTGTGATCTATCTCTGTGATTTAAAATGGCACAGATGATAATTTGCTACATAAAAGACTCTACAGTAGAAGCTTTTGTAAATCTGAGCTCATTCGCCCTAGTCTGGTAGTATGTAGGCTGGAGGCAGTGAGACTGAAATTTGGTTTATAAGGTGCTCACAGTAGCTCTGTTTCACAACCAAGTGAGCTGCCTTGCTGTCTTCTGGGCAGCATCCTGACTGAAATGGAACAAGCTGCTTAAAGTAGTTCAGCTAGCTTGTGGTAAAACGTAGTAAGCAATACTACAAGCAAATAATAAAAAGTAATCAACTGCACTGTAAAAAAAAATCCGTTAAATTTACAGGAAAACTCAGGCAGCTGTAGTTACCAGCGGTTTCCTGTTAAAAGTACGGTATCAACATTTTAGGTTTAACAGACTTTGACCGTATTTAATTTTACAGCAATAAACCGTATTTCATTATTTGATATAATGTTAATTTACTGACATTTTGAAGTATCAATAAGAGTCAAATGATCAATCAAAGCTCATCATTATCAGCTCTTCCACAAGAGAGTTCATACTACTATATAGAAGCTGCACAGTCTCATTCACACAAACATTAACACCATCATGGTAACATGTTGAAATTTTAAAAATGAAATAAGATTTAATTTAACAACGTTAAATGTAACATAAAACCCTAAGGAACATAACTGATAAAAAAAAAAAAAAAAACTAAGAAAATTATGAATAAACAGTTAAAATACATTAAATGTGAAGTGTCACACAGGGAATTGTGGGAAAGTCAATTTACATTTTTTCACTGTAAATTATACAATGACTTCTTCTTTTTCACTTCCAAAGTAAAACTACATTAAATGTACCATTATATATATCACAGTTATTTACCGTATATAGTAAGGAAACTTTCTGTTAACCAATTAACAGTTTTTCACTGTAGCATTTTTACAGTCTTTTACTGTTAAAATCACGATCATTTTTTACAGTGTACATGAAAGCTATTTTAATAAAAATTACACATAGTACAGAGATACATATGATATTATTAAATTATACTATAAATACTGTTCAAAAGTTTTGGTGTGATTTTTTAAAATATTATTACAATTTAAATTAGTTTCTATAGTTGAAAATGAAATTTATTCCTGTGATGGAAATGTTGAATTTTGCATTAATCCAGTCTTCAGTGCCACATGATCCTTCTAAAATCATTCTAATATGCTGATTTGGTAATCAAGGAATATTTTAAAATATTATTATTAATGTTGAAAACAGTCGTGCTGCTCAATATTTTTGTGGAAACGTGATTCTTTTTTTTTCAGGATTCTTTGATGAATAGCAACAGCAATTTTTATGACAATGTAAAAGTCTTAACTGCGGCTTTTGGTCAGTTTAATCAATCAATCAATCAATCAATCAATCAATCAATCAATCAATCAATCAATCAATCAATCAATCAATCAATCTATCTATCAATCTATCTATCTATCTATCTATCTATCTATCTATCTATCTATCTATCTATCTATCTATCTATCTATCTATCTATCTATCTATCTATCTATCTATCTATCTATCTATCTATCTATAGTCACATAAAGCACACAGGAGACCAATGTGATACTCTAGCAAGTATAAAACGTACATGGCACAGATATTTACATAAATGTAAACAGTAAATTCAGTAAAAAAGATTCCTTGACATTTGGACAAAATGTCGCAATGGGAGAATGCTTATGAGATGCTTATGAAAAGACTGTTTATGCTGGGTTTTGAAACAACTTTTGTGTCCTGTGAATCACTGCAGCTGGTTAGATTCTGTAGCTTTTCGGGCAAACTGTGTCACTCCTCATTCTGGAATAACAACATCAGAGCGAAGACACACACTGAGAACTGTCTCTCTCCGTGAGCAGTCGCTGTAGTGTGTCGAAGCAATGGGTTTGTGGCTACCTGGGTCTACCCTGTTCCTTGTTAAATGATGCATGTACCCCTACAATATCTGTCTGTGTATGTGCCTGTGTCTGAGCTAGTGTATATGTGTGTGCCAGTGTTTGTCTGTCTGGAGGCAAGATCCAAGAAAAAGTAAACCAAAGGGAGGGTGAGGACTCTGAGGAGACCTGGAGTGTGTATAGAAAAAGTTACAATTCAAAGAGAATTCTGAATGTTGGTGTTCTAGTTATTGGAACATCCAACAATGTGCTGTTAAATAAAGCATGCACTTCCAGAGTGGAAACGACAGAGGACATCCATCCTGTCAGATGCGTAGAGGACATGCTAATGAATAAATAGCATACCTAATGCCACTCTGGCTGCTGAGGCATCATAGTTGATCCAGAAGGAGACCCAGGACAGGATGGTGATCAGGATTGAGGGCATGTAGGTCTGCAGGATGAAGTAGCCGATGTTTCTTTTTAGCTTGAAACTCAAAGATAGTCGAGGATAGGCACCTGTTTAAGAAATGAGAAAGATGGTTTAAGAGAACGAAAAAGAAAGAGAAAAAAGTAAACAGGGAGTCACAAGAGTGAGAGAAGATGGATATTTATTTCAAAGAGCTTTGGAGCAATTCTTTACATTTTACATCAGTAGCATTGGGAGCATGGGTAGCTTTGTTGCTATGGCAACAAGCAAGCGTGGACAAAAAACAAAAAGCGTGATTTGTTGCAGCTTAGCCTTGAGCACAAACACCACAGTGTGAGAGGAGACAAAAAAGAGAATGAAATAGTGAGTAAATATTAATGTTAAAGGCCCTCATGAAATCAAAACTGGACGATTACGGCTTGTAGTCCAAGTCTGTTAGTTCTGAAGCCTTCTACAATTGAAAATAGAGAATGTACTGCGCCCTACTACAGAATAATATCCTGTCCAAACTTCTCGCTTCAAATACAAATAAGTCAGTACATATTTTATTTAAAAGCAATATTAGAGGCAATATTCACCCCACGGAATTGAATTAGTTTAAGGGCATACTTGGTTTAACTACTTATATCATCTGTCCAGCACGTTCATATTCAACTCTATTCATAATTCAAATAATCCCAAAAATATCATATCAATATATAAACACGTAAACTATCTTTTACGCTTACAGATGAAATTAAAATCAACAAATAGAAAATAAAAACTTCATACAAAGGCAACTTTGCCCTCATATTCAAAATTTTAGGAGTATTTTTGTAATATTCAGTGGCATTTTCGTTCCAAGCCCCAAGACAGGCCAGGAAAATTTGCTTGTCAAGATGTTTACTTCAGGTGCGGTCACATTTACAGTTGTTTAGTGAATGTTTGTGAACAAAATCCAGTAATTTCAATAGAAATCCACAATACGGAGAACTTTCCCCACGCAGTTTGCAATGGGAACCTCACAGACTGCTGCTTGGTTTAAAAGTAACTTCTGTGTGAGGTGTGCCTTAATACTTAAAGCATGTCATCTTATGATACTGACATGATGCAAAATTAAGCAAGAGTGATCTGAACCATGCATCTCTGCGTAGTTATTTATAGAGATGAAAATGCAAATAACAAGCATTCAGCCTAGATACACATGCACACCCAAACATGCATACAACCTATGAATAAATCGCACATCCTACACACATATACCACAACCTACAGATGCACATTATGCAACCTGTACTCACATTACAGTCTATAAAAATAAGTAACCTACGTGATGAACTACCTACACACATCAGACTGATTGCTTGTGTGATCTGTGTGGAAAGGTTTTGTTTGTACATAAGATATGTACAAACATCAGCATCTATAGAACATTCCTCTCATCTTCTATTGGTCAGAGATACAGATAGTCCAGCCCCTAAACTCACACTGTTGGTTAATGTTAATGGTACTGTGTTAAGATGGGTATGTTAAAGGGTTAGTTTCGAGGATTTTAATCCAAATCTTTTGAAAAGACACGATCGCTTTAAATTACGCTTTTTAGGCTTTTATACACGATTATATATGCTCAAGCATGCTTGTTTTACGCATGAGGTTAACTTTTGCGTCACTCCAGCATTTTTGAGCTTCAACAAGAACCAAGAAAGTTTGTTCTTGTGCATCAAGTAAGTAAAGTTAAGCTTCCGTTTACCATACTTGAGTGCTCTATGTACATTTGCTGATCAATGTTTATAAATTAAATCTGTTCATATAAAGTGATCATGCTCTTTAGAAGACTTGAAATAAACCTCTCAATTCATATGGATTTATTTTACAATCTCTTTATGTACGTTTTGATCCGTAAAGGGCAAGGATTGACATTAACACCCGCCAACCCGCGGTGGATTTCAGCAGTGGCGTGTAACACAGTCACTCCTACTAGCCACTTTGGCTATAGCCACTTTGGCCAATATATACATTTTTTTTAAGTGTAATCTTTAAAGAAACCCATCTGAAATAATAAAGTAAGTGGAATTTATAGTGTTGTCAAAATAGCATTTTTTTCGATACATATTGACACTGAAATTTCTATAAATACTCATTTTCCACAGATTAGATGCACATAGATGCACAGATACCAGTAGCAATAACTCTCTGGCAGCAATTTGACACACAAACCCGCCTCCCCTCACTCACTCATGCTCTCGTTGAATATTGTTGGTGTTACAGGGCTTGAATTTTGCCGTGGAATTGTGCGTATTGCACATCATTTTACATCATTTCCCCCCCATGGTATCGATGTCAAAATTGTGGCCAGTGAAAACGCTAATTGGCTAGTAACTTTGGAAATTCATTAGCAACAGTGGCTGGTGAGGAAGAAAGTTAATGTCAAGTCTCGGTCAAGTGTTTTGGAAGAAAAGACTTTATATTCAGG
Organism: Pimephales promelas; assembly: GCF_016745375.1. The sequence goes on along the minus strand of NW_024121355.1, from coordinate 6,814,644 downwards.
GAACGAGATCTTTCAGATTTCATTAAAAATATCTTCATTTGTGTGTTGTAGACGCTGAAAGTCTTATGAGTTTGGAATGACATGAGATGACAGAAATCTCGTTTCTGCGTGAACTATCCCTTTAAGGTCAAGGTTTGGCTGGTTAACCAGGGTCAGTTAGCCTCTACTATATACAATTTTGACCCAACATGTGTTTCCCTCCTAGAAAAAGCTCATCATGTCATCAGCAATATAGTCAATCCTCTTCAATCGCAACTTCATGATTCCCATAATCCTTTTCACTATGTGCAGAAGATAGCCAGTCTCATTAATTCAGGGTGGGGAATTGTCATTACAACGCTGCCTCTATGAACGCCTCAGTTTTAGAAGAGAATAATTTATGCAATGGGTCTTCTACCTCATGAATATGTGATGGTTTGTATAAAGTGGCTGTTTTTCCATCTCTGACTCCATCTCTCACTTTCTCCCCCCTTCCATCTCTGCTCTTTTCTTTAGAAGCTTGAGGAAATAGAGTGGTAATTGCTCCTTCATTATTACTGGTCTGTTCTATCATGAGGAATAAATATATTTGATGCACAGGCCCCAATTAGGCAGCTTTTCAAATAAGTGGTAGATGGGAATGTCAATCTCATGAGGGTGCGGGCAGAAAACAAAAACCAGAGAAAACTTAAAAAAAGAAAAAAAAATGATTTGTAGTGTTCACCATTTTTCTGTGCTGTAAATCAACTTGATAAAAATCTTGATCAGAGTTAAAAAAAATAAATCCTGAACACTGTTATTCTACACTAATGGTATGTTTTATACAGGTAGACTTCAGACTTTTGGTAGAAATCTCCCATATCTCAGATCTAAGCTTTACACTTTCTCACTTGTGTAATTACATGACTTGCAAATTACACTCGTAAAACAACACATTTCACTATTTCAGTATTTAATCAATTATACTGTTATTGACTACGTAGCAAGAACTATAACAAATGATTCGGGTACCCTACCCTGATGCGAACAGCTATGCTGAAACCTGTCTTACTCAAATAATAAAAAAATAAGAGCTAGACTCATAGCCACGTTTTGCAGCACAATAAAATGTCTGCCAGGATGCATAGGCGTATAGATACATTGAGTTCACTTCTTGTATTGCCCACTGCGCAATGTGACATGTGACATAATTTTTGGACGTCCAATTTCAGTCCACTGAAGGGGTTGTTTTGTAACGCCAGGCGACGTCTTTTGCACGTCTAATATAGACTTCGGTGGGACCAAATGTGGTCGTTTGTGGACGTCTTTTCAACATCAAATTTAGTATCTTCTATAACTTCTATAACCGTAGTCCCATGTTTCAAAAAGGTAGAGAACATTTTTAAAGGATGTTATCTGTACCATGTATTTATATTTATGCATTTGACACATGCTTTTATCCACAGTGACTTACATTGCACTTTTACATTCCTTTTTCCCTGGGAATCAAACCCTTAATCTAAGCATTGCACTAGGTGGCTGTATCACAAGTGCCAACGCTCTACTGTTTGAGCAACAGCATTACACCTTTGTACGTGTCAATTACCACCTTCTGCTTGAGACAATCAAATGCAGTTTTTGGAAAACTATCTTAAATAATTATAAATAATCTGTATTCATATGTATTAATCATGTTGATAACATAAGATATTTGTAAATAAAAAAAAAACATTGCATATTAATCATGTAAATTTCCTGCACCTTAATAGACGCCCAAATGAGGTCCAAAAAATGACCCAGTTCAACGGTCAAATGTTGAACGTCAACATGACATCCAAATTGGGTCATGGTTGGACGTCCAAATAGTGGACCTAGTTTGGACGTCGAATAGATGTCCAGAATTGGTCATGGACCAACGGACCCAATATAGACATGATCTGCACGTCTATCCGACGTCCAGTGTTTAGTGGGTGGGGTTATGCTCTAGACATGTTTTGTAATATGTTAAGCACAAGAGAATCAACTTATTGTATTAATATAAAGGTGAAGTTTACAAAAAAAAAAAATGACTCATGACCTCAAGGTTGTAAACATAGGGTCATGCAAGCGGACAATAGTCAACTTCAAAAACGATGAAAAAAGCTTGACATTAAGACTAAAAGTGAAGTCTCGTGCAAATAGATTTAAATGGCTTTTATACAAAGGAGTTTTAGTCTTAGGCTCAATCCCAATTCACCCCTTGGCCCTTAAAACAAAGTTACAAGGGTCAAGGGGTTGAAATATTCCCCTACGAAATGGAACAGCCCTTCATGAACCCGATACGTCATCAGTCGTCGGCGATGGCTCTGCCGTTACAGAGTTTTTACAGGATTTCTCCATGACAACGACTGACAATCAGCGCAGCTGCTCTTAACTTTGAGGAAACATGCTGATCATAACATTCCTTCCTTGAAATCTATGTCTTTTCTGATTCGGAAAGGCAATTTATTGTACAATTTCTTAAGTTAAATGACTATAGTATTATTAGAAGAGTAAATAAAGTGCATGGTGGTATCATCTGCCACTAAATTTAAATGTCTAACCGTTTGCGAAGCCATATCGCTGGTTATTCGCGATGCATTATGTGAACTATTTAGCCCTACCCCTTCGCCCTACCCTTCAATCTAAACAAGAATCGGGACACCATACCCCTGGACGTGAACGTGCAAAATGGAGGGGTAGGGGCAAGGGGTGAAATGGGAAGTCTTACTGTTTATAATTTCAACCTGTTTTGCAACTTTACCTGTGGAAAAGACAACATTTCTAGACACAAGTTTGTAGTCCACGATGGAGAACTGTGGGAGCTCGATACGTGCCACACCAGTAACTGCGTTTTCTCCTCCCTTCCAGTAAAACTCGATGTCATCTGTTGTGTATCCATCTACAGGAAAAATATAAATCAAATTTGTCAAGGAGTAAAACATAAATTACTGGACCAAAGTATATCAGATCACATATCATGTTTTAGTGATCTGAGCTTAAAATGTTGTTATATTTTTATCGCTTTAAGTGAATGTTGGTCCCTTTCCTTTATCTCAATAATCACAGCATCTCTGTCTAAATTATGTTGAATACCAATGCTTGTTCTTTTTAAAAAAAACTACATTTCCCTCATTTACAATTGTAAGGATGCAGTCCCTGGAAATAGCGTTTCTTTTCCATAATTGGTATGTGTAACATATGCTGAAGAAAAAAAAGGCAGCACAAGTGCATTGTTAGCATAATCATGAGTATGAGCATGTGTTTTGTGTAGGGAGCTGTCAGGGGGTCAGACGTCCCACTGTGACACAGACCGTTCCATTTCATACCATTGCTGTGTTTGTGATGAGCACCATAATGAGCGAGGTGGTTTTATTCAGTTAACTGATTAACAAGGTAAGCTAAAACTTCATTTTGCATTCAGTTTAAAATAATTAGTCATATAATCATACAAAAAAGGTTTGATTATAAGCTACACTATTCAGTAAGGAAGCATTCAATTGATCAAGTGACAGTCAAAAATTTATAATGTCACAAAAAAATATATTTTAAATAAATGCTGTTCTTTTGAACTTCTTTCTATTCACCAGTTTTCACCAAATTGTCAACATTGATAAGAAAGGTTTCTTGAGCAGCAAATCATCATATTAGAATGATTTTTGAATGATCATGTGACACTGAAGACTTGAGTAAAGATGCTTAGCTTTGCCATCACAGAATAAATTGCATGTTAAAATATATTACAAAAAGAAAACCGTTTTTTAACTTGTAATAATATTTCACAATAGTACTGTTTTACTGTATTTCCGATCAAATAAATGTTGTATTTCTGTATACTGTATTTCCGATCAAAGTATGGTATAAAGAAATCTAATCAAAACCTGAAAAGAAGTTCAATTGTAAAAGGGTAAACATTTATAATTATAATTTTAGGCACTACAGTTGAAAAATACGACATTATATAAATGTAAATTCTATTTTATTTGTAAAAATGACTATGCTTGCTCGCCAGTGAGAAAAACACTAAACTACTGTAAAAAAAAATATTTTCATGATTTATAATCAGAACATTTTTTCTTTTGTCAAATCAACTTAAATAATTTATATAGTTCAGATAACATAATATTTTGAGTTTCTGATGACTAACTCAATCTTCTTCATTGTATTAACTCACTCTTCCCATTTCAATGAACATAAAATTTTAAGGCAACAGGGTTACTTCATTTTTTAAGTTAAACCAACAATATTTTTTTACAGTGTGACTAATATAAACCAGCTAGGAACAGCATGGTAATGTCTGCTGGTCTTTGCAGCAGGGTGTGTGTAAATGAGTGAAAATAGAGAACACTTACAACTCTCTATCTCCAGAGTGCAGTTCTGTTCATCTAATGGATACCTTCTCAGATCCATCATGCAAGCGGCAGTGGTGGTGATTCTAGAAACACAGAAACACACACATACAGGTTACAGGAAAATTGAAGCCACAATTCTATACATTCATGTGTTTACAGCTCTTCTACAGTATATATAGTGGGTTCCACACTTGCTCAACAACACTGCAAAACTTTTGTGTATCCAGTATCTGTGTAAACAGGACGAGCAAGATGGAACAAATTAAAATATGGCTCCTCCTGCCCTTCAAAAAGGCCTTTGAACCAAATATAGAATGGAGCATGCATATGCATCAGTGGACAAGAACAAATAGTGCAGACTTGAATATGTGAAAATGCGAATTTTTTTGTCCCATTAAAGTGACTACTGATTAGTGGTACTTCAAGTTACCAAGCAAGCTCAAATGCCCATATTTCATCTAATAAAATATCCCATTCATCATGTCACTTTGCTACAAGTGTGAGCTTAGAGTCAAATGTGATGATAAATGTTCTTTGTAAATCAATAATATCCATGAACATTTTAAGTGAGGTTTGGTTTCTCATCCAGGTAACAATACAGTCCAGGTATCGATTTAACTTCCTGGTAACAATTGAAATAAGCAATAAGCATATCATAAGAGGAAGATCATGTTCAATCCTTCTATTCTTATCTGGATAAATGCAGGGTCTAACCAAGGTCTTCTCTGGCAGGGAGGTTTTATTTCTATTATAAAATAATTTTTGTATGGCGAAATCATCAGTAATTCAGCGATTTCAACAGGAATTCATACGACTGGGCATTTTGTGAGGGCATAGGCAGATTTCGCTTCAAGCATTGACCAACAGAATGCTTTGGTTTGGTTTATTCATTACTACACTATTGACAAGAGACAGTAGACGTTAAAGTGTTGCAACTTCACCTTAAACCGTGTTTTATGCATCGCTACAGTGTTGTTAATGGACAACAGAATTTTTTAGCTTTCGATTGACAAATTGATTTGTTTTTATCCCTCTAGTAAAATATTCCAACAACATAGTAAAGCAGTCGTTACACTTTTTTTTTTTAAATATGAGCATATAGCATTGCTTTAGATTGGGTTGTTACTATGTTTCAGAGGCCCTTCCTTCCTAGAGGAGGTAAATTAAAGAGGAAACTCAATGTCTTCATTCCATCGTCAGAGTCGTTTTAATGAGAGCACACTAAAATGCCTTACCATAAATATGCAAGCTCTTCTTTCTTTAATGACGCCCAGCTCAGGCAAACAAATAAAAGCCCTCCATCCACACTATTGCTTCGTCAAACTACAAAATGTGCATTATATAGCCAGGGAACTTCCTAGATGAACTGTAAAATGATGTTCAATGGATTGCTGATGTTACATTTGAGCGCAAGGAGATAAATCACAAAAGGACGGAAATGGTTCAATAAACTTTATAAGCAAGAACCATTCATTAGCATATGGCTGCATTAGTCCACAGGATCTCATTTGGAACAAAACGAAAAGCTAAATTAGGCTACGGTAACTGGCTCATAGTGCACTCCAGCTGGTACAGAGGAGGAAAGAGCAATGCAGCTCATCAGACTCTGATAACACTGAAGAGTTTTAACAAGATAAAGGCACACATTAGCACTTAGGCAAATTAGTTGACAAATACACTGGCCAAAAAAGGGCAAGCTCTCATGATCTGTTTGTTTGCTGAAGATACATACTTTCATACCCTTCCCTCGTTAGTTAAAATGTCAAATACAAACAAACGTGAAAAGTATTTTGTGAAAAACATTTTGAATGGACATTTTGGATTAAAAAAAGTTCATTTAACTGTATTTTTTTACAAAAAATAAAAAGTACTTTTTAAGCATTGTATTGTTATTTAAGATGGTTGTATATTTGCCATACTGATAATTAAAAACAAAATGGAAATTTACAGCCAAGACAAACAATACTGAAAATAACAATTTCGCTCATTTTCACATGCAGTCTCAATGTGAAAGGTTACCCCAATAATCAAAACTAGCAAGTAATACCCTCCCAATATTTATACCATGGTTAATGGAAACATATAGAATCAAGCAATTAATTAATTATATACATCTCACATTCGGAGCTTTTTTAAGTGCCAAGTTCCCGTACAACTTAAATGGACCAATTATCTGCACAACATGACTAAAGCCCAATTATATTATTTTGCATGAGTGGCGTGAGAATCACCATATATTGAGTGTATTTACATTACAGCTGATTATAAAATGTGCAACCCATTATAATTCAATTGAGAATTTCCCACTTTAAAACACTATGAAGAAAGTCAAACATGATCTAAAACAGCCACATAAATTATGAAAAGAGAAGAAAACATCATATCGCACCAACATGAATTAGAAAGCTTGTTAAACTAATTATGATTGATCATGTTTTATTGTATTTGTTGTGGTAAATTTTGACTTAGTACAACATAGAATCAAGAGCTTTAAAGTCTGGACCTTCTTGAATTATTATCAGTTTGTTCTAATGATGACTGAATGATATTAGGAAAAACCTGGCCTTCAGATATTCTAAGAGATGACATGACATCCTGTTTGAGGGCCTGGTTATGTGATCATTTAGTTCTCACCTTAATCCATAAAGAACTGTGCCATCTGGGTGCAAGCGGATCATGCGGTTCTTCACCGTGACGCCATGGACAAAAGACTTCTTGTCATTTAGGAAATACGTGTCAGGAACCCAGAGTTGGTCAGCTACCCGGTTGTCTAGAGTAAGATTGAGAGGGATCCCAGAATATGCTAGCCGCTTGTCCCTCCAATACTGCTGGAAATACATGGTCAATGTGTAGTCCTGTAGAAAAATCAAAGAGAAACCATTAGACCACGGTTCATTTTATTAAACAAAATGATTATAAAAACGCATCCACAGCATTTAGCCAAATTAACCATAATATTTACACTGCAATTTGTATAGAAACAATAGAGCAAATAAAAAAAATCATTAACAATTGTGTTAACAAACCTAATGCAATATGCTAATAAGAAGATAGTAGCTCAAAACATATAAAACAACATATGTCAAATATTGCCTCTCTGTGTCTTCCATTTATTTCCATTTGTGAACTTTCTTCATGAGGCACTCACTAGGTAACAAAAACAAAAACACGTACCTACATTTTCACAATAAATTGTGATGATACACGTCAACACGTGATATATTTAGGACCATGTGATCATAAATGACAAAATTACTTCTTCAAAGTGAACATCAAACCCTTAGCAAACAGTCTTGTAAAAAGAAAAAAAAAATACTTGAGAAAGCATTAAGCTGCTCACTTTTGAGTGACCCTTCAAGACGTGTCCCCTTCTCGTAGCGTCCCTAAAGGACGTTCAGAATTCACCCTAGATTTTGGAACAGAGCTCATGCACTCTGTTTTTCCTGAAGGGTCAAAACAAAAGTGTCAAGGTCAGAAACAGAAATCTAAAGGCTGTGGCCTTCAGCAAATAGATTTTCTGTTGTCTGAGTAATATTTATAGAAGTGTCAAAGTAAGATTGAAAACAAGCTGCCTTCGGCTTCCATCTTTCATGTCTGTCTGCCACGAAGATGCTGCATGGCCGTCTCCGCGAGGCAGTCTGGTGTGTGCTGCACGGGCTACGGATTTACATTACCATTGCCATGTAGTCTCAATAGTCAACTCGACATCAGCTCGTAGAGCTATACTATACGACTTCAGCGATTCACAGTATAGAAATTCAATCAAACTAAAGCACTGGCATGATAGGCCTTATTTGGGCCGCCTCTGAAACTCAATGAATTTTAAAAAGGGCTGAAATCACAAAATTGGTGGATCTTATTTGTCCCCAGGGTCAAATTTGAACCTCTGAAATCCAGTAGGAAGCGTGGATGTGTGTACTTTGAGATTCTGCTATTAGGTACTCATGGGTAAAATGAAGACCTGACATGCTGTCCACCGCAATGTGCACAACCTGTTGATGTAATAAGAAGTAATTCACTTAGAAACATATGTTAGAACGGGCTATGGTCCCTGGGGCTGCCTTCAGACTGTGCCAGCTGAGCAGAGGCTGTGCAAGAGAGCGTGTAAGCTGAGTTCATTAGCTAACGAGATGAGGGGGGACGACATGACAGGGACACCTTCTTTATGATTATCAATGTCTGTGATTCCCTCTCTCTCTCTGTCTTCCATTTATTCCAGCTCTATTCTTCTTCCTGCATCTTATTCTCCTCCTTTCTTCTTTTATGCCCTTCTGTAAGGCTTTTGTTTTAATGAATCCCCTAAATGACACTGATGGATACAATTCTTTCTCACAATAAATTATACCCTACATTACCAAAAGTAATACTAATGCGCAATTAGTAAATGCTTCAAAGTTCTTACCCCAGTCAATGAAAATGCAAATTCCGTCATCATTTACTCACCTCCATATCATTTGAACCCCTACGGCTTTCTTGTTTCTTTTGAAACTTAAAATCTTCAAAGTCAATGTGACTTAAAGTCAATGTACAAAAATATTAATCAAATAAGTGTGTTTTGCAGAAAAAAATCATATAGGCTTGAACAGCAATAGGGCATGTAAATGAAGACAGAATTTTCATTTTGGGATGAAAAGCAATAAACTTAAGTAGCAATACAATATTGGGTTATATATACGGTCGGACACCATTAAGATATTTTGGGGTCTATAAGATTTTTCTTATATGCAAATACATTAACATTGTTAGAAAATATTGCTGCTCGTTCGAACTTTATATTCATCAAATAATCGTGGGGGAAAAGTGTTATGGTTACCACAAAAATATTCATCAGCAAAAGTTTCGAATATTTCTAAACGTTTTTCAACACTGATTAAAAAAAAAAAGAATAATAATAAAAATTTTGATGCAAATCAGCATATTGAAATGATTTCTGAAGGATCATGTGACACTGAAGACTGAAGTAATGACGCTGAAAATTCAGCTCTAGCATCACACGAATGAATTACATTTTAAAACATTAAAAAAGCAAACTTTTATATTGAATTTTAATAATATTATACTATTATACATTTTTGATCAAATAATTATGCAAGCTTGTTTCTGCCACAGAATGGAAAACAAAAAAGGTAAAGGTGACTTTTTTTCTCACAATTGCAAGTTTACATCTCGCAATTCTGACTTTATTTCTCTGAATTGCGTGATATAAAGTCGCAATTGCATGTTATAATGTCAGAATTGCGAGATATAAAGTGAGAATTGCGTGATATAAAGTCGCAATTGCGTGTTATAAAATCAAAATTGCGAGATATAGAGTCAAAATTGCAAGATAGTCGTAATTGCGTGTTATAAAGTCAGAAATGCATGATATAAAGTCGAAATTGCGTGTTGTAAAGTCAAAATTGTGAGATATAAAATATTCTGAGGGTGGGTCGATTCTTAGAATTGGTCTGATAACTCGCAATTGCAAGTTTATATCTCACAATTCTGAGAAAAAATGTCAGAATTTCGACATATAAACTAGCAATTATTTGTTATAAAGTCAGAATTGTGAGATGTAAACTTGCAATTGTGAGAAAAAAAAAGTCAGAATCGCTCTTCTGTCATTTTTTCTCAGAATTGCGACTTTATATCACGCAATTCTGAATTTATCTTGCAATTCTGACTTCATATCTCGCAAATGTGAAATAAAAAGTCACAATTATCATATTTTATTTTTTTATTCAGTGGCGGGAACAAGCTTCCATAAGTAATTGACACCTTGGTAAGTGACTTCCTTTAAAAAAGTCATATATAAATCATTTAAAAAAAAAAATATATATATATATATATATATTTTCAACTATTTGTTATACAAGCAAAATTGTGCCAAATAGCTTGTTTAACTATATTTGCCAATTTGTCAACAAGTAGCTGGTAGCTTCACTCTATTTTCTGCACAGTTTTCCCAACAATATACAAATGCAATGGTTCTCTGGAGATGATGCAGAGGATACTCATCTCTCAAATACCTGTGTGTAGGGCCATTTGTGCTGGTAATGTTTTCCTAAATATTTTCCATACAATATAATCTTCACAGAGACACTCCCATCACAAATTACGCAAACGATAATGTTTATGAATGATTATACATAATCATGTACTGTCTGTATCACACACAGTCCATTAGTCAAACGTAATCCATACAAGCTAGAAGTGCACTAAAAACCAGTGTCGCTTTCAATGTTTAATAATGGAATAAACAGATGCAGTCGTGTTAGCTGAGCGATTCGATACTTGTGATATCTAGGGAACTGTGCAGCAGTGGTCACACAAAACATAAGGCATCAATCATTCATTACCAGGCAAAATTGTATAGTAGTAGATTCAAGCTGCAAGAAGAAAACAGCTAAAAATAAAGGCATCTTAAGATGCTGCTTGCAACATCACAGGGTATGACTCCACAGTAAATCATTGTTGTTGTTCTCCACTGAGAGGGATTCCCTCATGATAAAGTGACACCACATTCTGACATATACACTACTTCCCCTGTCCCACAGATACAAATAACAGATGAAACGCAAGAGAAACAAACAGAGAGACAATATTTCAAATCTGAAACTGACAATCTATTTATGTAGGGGCTGCTATCAAACACATGGGCACTCGCAAAAAAAATAAGACCCTGCTAGATTCAGATTACAGTTACAAGGCTGGATAATGTATTTTTATTTTATTATAAAATAATTACATTTATTATAAATAATAATACTAATAACTAATAATAATTAGGGCTGTGAAACGATTAATCGCGATTAATCACATCCAAAATAAAAGTTTGTGTTTACATAATATATGTGTGTGTAGTGTGTATAATTATTTTGTATATATAAACACAACACACATGCATGTATATATTTATGACATATTTGCGTGTATATAATTTATACATATTTATAGAAAATTAATATTACATAAATATAAATATTTGATATAACACACATTTTTCTTAAACATATATATGCATATGTGTGTATTTATATATACAAAATAATTATACCCACCACACACACATATATTATGTAAACACAAAACTATAATTATATATATTTATAATATAATACTAATATTATTATTAACAATCTGGAGTGACTTATGACATAGAAACTACACTCTTCGCCATATTTACACCCTATAGTATTTGAAATTATGAATGTTTGTGAAGAGTATGATCAATCATAGAAAAGGAAAGAAAAATCCTGTCAATAAATGAGACCCTCTGGGAGGCTGAGGTGATAGTGTCATCAGCTGGGTGAGGAGTGTGTGCTCTCACACAAAGACAAGCTTTCAGCATGCCAGTCAGAGAGCATTTATGTCAACCAACCACCACCATGTCTGCTGGGAATACCAGAATAACAGCAATAAGAGAGACTCCTCTGTGCAGTGTCAGCATGAAAACTTCACTGAACCATAGTGTGGGTATTTAATTCGCTAGATTAAAAGATTGCTGTGTGTACTGTATAAACACACAAAAATGTGTAGCATTTAAAGATTAAGTATTTTTTTTCTATATTAAATCACTTTCTCTTATCCTAGCTTAATGTTCATTTCAGATTGATACTTTGATTAGAGAATGAATGACTCTTATGAACTGATTCTTGTTATAGGGAATCAAAAGCTTACAGTGCAGCCAATGTAGTCTGATTCATGAATGACTATATTGAGTTTACAAGTTTACAAAATCAGTGTAGTTACTTATACCAATGTGGAGTTAAATTGGTAAGATGATAATAAGATCATCTTACCAATAATAAGATGAAAAACACATTGTGTTTTTCATCTTATTATTATTTGTTTTTTTTTTCTTAAAGAATTAGTTCACCCCAAAAAGGAAAATTCTGTCTCCATTTACTCAACCTTATGCCAAACTCGTACGACGTACTTTCTTCTGTGGAACACAAAGACATTTTTAAAATCAAAGGGGTCTAAGCAACATTGGACCCCATTGACTTTCACTGACACCACCGAGACATTTTTTTTATAATATCTTCTTTTGTGTTCCAAAGAACAAGGATTTGAAAGTAAAATGACGGTGAGTAAATTGACAGAATTTCAATTTTCATCTTTTTGATGAAATCTGAGACTTTTTTGTCCCTTCATTTACACAACTGCTACTTTGACACTTCAAAAAGTTCACAAAGAGATTGTAAAAAATAATCCATATGAATTCAGCGGTTCAGTCCAAATTTTCTGACGAGACACTTTATGTGACGAACAGATTGAATTTAGGCTTTTTATTCACATATAAACATTGATCATCGAACAAAAAAAAACCTCAACCGAACACACGAGTATGTATGAACCTCATTGTTTCTCGCACATCAAGCGAACCTGAACTTCTGTTTACTAGATCTTGTGTGTGTTCTGATGAATGTTTATATGTGCCTTAATAAAAGCCTAAACTCAATCTGTTCAGCCTATAAATCAATTGTGTCTCTTAAGAAATTTTGGATTAAACCCCTAAATTCATATGGATTAGTTTTACGATCTCTTTCTGAACTTTATAAAGCGTCAAAGTGTCAGTTGCGTAGGTGTCAAAGGTAGGAGAGAAAAAGATGATCTTCATTTGTGTTCCAAAGATGAACGCAAGACTTACGGCTTTGGAATGACATGACGGACATAATTTTTATTTTTGGGTGAACTATCCCTTTAAGAAAAATTCCTAATGGCTTTAAACTACTTTTGCTCCAGAAGCGTTGGACTCTTGCATCCTCTGCTCAGAAATGCCATCTGGCAGCCCAAGGTTCAGATCAGTCATAGAGCCAGTTTTCTTTCATATGATATTGATTTTCCTCCTGACATCAACGTGCTTCCTCCCATGCAAACAACAGCATTGAAGAAAAAGCGCACAGGAATAAGAAAACTTCCTGGTAACAGCGGATGAATTCCCGAGAGAGGAGAGAGGCACTCATCCCCAGAGCTCTGCAACTCAACAGGCTGTAGTTAACATGGTGTTCAAAGAGGCTGATGTCACAGCGTGATCTTGCAGCTTGCCCTCTCCATTGCCTGCTAGTGCTCGGCAGGGATAAGCCCAGGAGCTTTGCAGTGCATTCTGTGTGTCAATGAGACTTTCAACAGGAGCTCCAAAGTATGCAACAGGACATTTTGGAGTGATTTAAACAGTGGAATGTCCTCTTAACTCCATCGATAATTGAAGCGAAGAATCCCTGGATGTCACCATGCGGTCCACGCAAACTGTTTTTAGAGGGCACTTAGACCGCTCCATTTGCCTTCAGGTCATATGACACATACCAGTCACTGGAAGGAAATGGTTCCCGGAGCACACCTATTTATCCTAAAGGTGGAGATAATAGGCACTTAGTGAAGTTCAGAGTTAACACTTCTATACACTGATATTACGCCTGATTGAACAATTACAGGCCACAAAGCTGACTATCAGGCTAAAAATAAAGGGGGCGAGAGCAAACAAAAGACTAAATATATTAATAATTCCAGTCTCCTTGACGACGCTCCCTCTCTGCAGAACGCCCACACAGGCTTGCTGAGGTCTGGGCCGATACCTTGTGCATTTCTGAGGCTTTCCGGTGCATTCTTCACTTTCTGTGCCTTTCCTTCACTCACTTTCACCTTGAAAGCTCTTTGACCAAACTCAGCCATCAGGTTATAGCTGTATTAAATTAAAGGAAACCACCAGCACTCATCATAATGGACCATCGTAGTGTTTCTGAAATCTTTTTATTTTGAAATATGCCACACAGACCAACTTATTCATCTGACTGTTTTCTTGACCAGAGAGCAGCAAGTATGAAAGAGCTTTTTGTAGACAGAATTACATTTTCAGGCAATAAGCTTAAAAAAAAAAGTAATTTCATAAAGCCACCCCCACCTCCCTCTTCACCTGGGTAAGTACCACAAACATCTTCAAATCCATCCTAAAGATGATATTGGTTTCCAGGGAAACCACTTATACTTGCCACACACATTGTGCCAGAGCGATCATCTGCTGTGTATCCATGCAGCACTATCACACTGAATATGTTTCATTCGTGTTTGTGCACGGATGAGAATGTCAGTCCTGTGCGTCAGTAGCACTCATGAAATGTTCCCTGACTTCAGATGTTGTCAAGAAAGGCAAAAATTACCCCTCAAAGTATAAGGAGAAAGAAAGAGATTCAAGATATTCTTTTAAATGCATCCATAAGCAATTTGAGGGGTCTTTCCAAGATGAATCTCATGTCTAGGTCCTGTAAAATTATAAACAAGATACATGTTCCATAATAAATAAAGTTTTGAAATTTGCATTTGGACATTATTTTCATGGACATTAAACACATTTCCCCCCAGATTACTGTAGTGATAACAGATATATCGTTTCTATTCAAATTTGTTTGTTTTTTGATCATTTGTCCTGGCAGGGTTCTTTCAATTTCTTTAAAATAATAATAATAAAATAATACATTAACATTTTATTTTACAGTGTCATTGTTACATGTTACATAGCTACTCTAGTAATAACTACAAACTATGCATATTTACATGCAACTAACCTAAACTGAACCTTATAGTACAGCAGTTTTTAATAAGTGAGGCGAAGGAAAAATGATGTCCTACCCACGGGCATAATTTCCTATGCAAGCAGCCCCCCACTTTTCAAAATCCTGTTTGTGCCCTTCTGCTGAACACAAAGCAAGATATTTTGAAGAACTATTGGAAGTTTGTTCAGTTGTGTTCAGCAGAAGAAAGAAACTCATACAGGTTTGTACAACTTCAGGGTGAGTAAATGACAGAATTTTCATTTTTGGGTTGAATATCCCTTTAAAGTGACAGCAGCTACTTATTCTCTTTGTCGGTAAAGTTAACCAAAGAACAAAGACAACAGAGAAAATTACTCACTGCTCTTGACCAAAGAAAGCTTGTAGCTTTAATAAGGATTCATCTATATTTCATTTATAATTTATGCAGTGCGGATTATTCAATTTATGTATATTCCATACCTGTTAGAAAGGAGACGTACAGGTAAATATGACATTTATTATGGGTTTAAGTAAGGATTGTTTCAAGTTAACTTAAAATGAAAGTTGTTTTTAATAAATGTTTAAAATTTGGGGGAAAAAAATCATTATCATGGAGACATCAGTAGCTATATTAAAGGTGAACTTGGCGACTATTTTAACTTAAAGGAGTAGTTCACTTAAAAAAAAAAAAAAAAACTTTTGCTGATAATGTACTCACCCCCATGTCATCCAAGATATCCATGTCATTCTTTCTTCAGTCGAAAAGAAATTAAGGTTTTTGATGTACACATTCCAGGATTTTTCTCCATATAATGGACTTCAATGGGAACCAAACGGTTCAAGGTCCAAAAGACACTTTCAGTGCAAACTGCAAACTGTTCAAAGGGCTTTAAACAATTTCAGACAATGAATAAGGGTCTTATCAAGCGAAACGATTACTCATTTAAAAAATAATAATAACAAAGTTTAAGTTTTATAAGCTCAAATGGTCACCTCACCTTGCTCTGTTCTGTGATGGGCGTTCGTAACTCTCCTATTCGAACTCATTCATCAAAATGAACAAATCTTTTCCCAAGTCAACTCTTTAATTTCGTTTGTTGAATGAAACCAAATGACACGAAAAAAGTTTGTTCAAATTTGTTCATTTGATAAACGAGTTCGAACAGGAGAGTTACGAACAGAACAGAGCAAGGCGACCATTTGAGTTAAATGAGCGATCGTTTCGCTTGATAAGACCCTTATTCATCGTCTGGAATTGTTTAAAGCCCTTTGAACAGTTTGCAGTTTGCACTGAAAGTGTCTTTTGGACCTTGAACCGTTTGGTTCCCATTGAAGTTCATTATATGGAGAAAAATCCTGGAATGTTTTCATCAAAAACCTTAATTTCTTTTCGACTGAAGAAAGAATGACATGGATATCTTGGATGACATGGGGGTGAGTAAATTATCAGCAAAAATTTTTTTTAAAGTGAACTACTCCTTTAATAAAATCGTTTAGAAATCATTTGAATGGTTTAATAACCTGTTCTCGAGAGCATGGTGACTTTCCCCGCTCCCCCCAGCGGCCCCAGGCGGAAAACCAACCTTGCAACATGGGGACTAATGTCCCGGTAAGTTGGAAACAGAAGTCTCGTGAGAATCGAGAATGAGTGAGAAACACAAACTGCTTTATTCTACATAATTTTATGATACTGTGTATGATGTATTACCCAGCGATAGAAAGCGGGAGGAAGGTGCCACAAGAGAGGTTTTATAACAGTGTAGTGAAAAATCTTCCAAAAATTATAAAATCCTATATATATATATATATATATACCACACACTATACACACACACACACACACACACACATACAAATATATATATATATAACAATATATCATTTTATTTCTGTGTGAGATGTGACTGGGGCTTACTCTTGACAGGTTTTGTGAGCTTCACCCCCTGATTGAACACAAAACAGCAGCAGTATATTGATTATGTCTGAATGGTTTTGATTTCTGAGAAATATTCTGCTTGCTAACAGCACATTTTGACAGGGTAATTTAATGCCGCCTATGCTGGGCCCTCCTCGAGAGGCTGTGTAAGCAGCACGGTCCGTTAGATGCAAATTGTATTTAATTCATTTTTATGGAAGAGTGTAATATTTGCAACACTTTTTTTCCCTTTCCCAAGCAATCTTGCTGGCAGACAGCTTTGAATGGGATATTTCATGCCATAATTCTTGCACTGCGACTCAACTCTGTGAGTGAAAATATGTCTTTGCGTTTGTAATGACGTTACCACTACCCTGATTTTAGAAGTGAAGACACACACACACACACACACACACACACACACAGAGAGAGAGAACTAGTACAGTAAAATGTAATGTACATAAAGCAAATCTTTTTTTTTACTCAAGGCACTGACTTTAGCCCACTGACAGGAGAGCATGAGAGCTTTTAGTCTTTAACAGCTCTGCCACTTCCGATCTGAAGACAGAATACAGCTGCATGCACTGACATAAAGAGCACAACACTGAAATGTAGACCTTAATAGACAGCGCATGGATCACATTTCAAGCTGAAGCTGTGTCTGCATTTTATGCAATACATTTAAGTTTCAGAATGTTTTACAGATTTTGTCCAAAATAGCAACTGTCGAACCATAAAGGTAAAAGGAAGAACAATCCAGGTTCAGTGCAAGTTAGGCTATAAAATAATTGTCCAAAACAAATAAAGATTGTGTTGTGTTTTCAATGGAATGGATTCCATTGAAGGTCAATGGGACCAGATAATGCACCAGAATAAACTTGACAATTTTCAGCCACATCACCCTGTAGCCCAAGATTGGTTGCCCACTGAAGCTAAGCAGGGTTGAGCCTGGTTAGTACCTGGATGGGAGACCTCCTGGGAAAACTAGATTGCTGCTGGAAGAGGTGTTAGTGATGGCAGCAGGGTGCACTCACCCTGTGGTCTGTGTTGGTCTTAACGCCCCAGTATTGTGACGGGGAGACTATACTGTTAAAGAGCACCGTTCTGCGGATGAGACGTTAAACCGAGGTTCTGACTCTCTGTTGTCATTAAAGTTAGGGATGGGCAACGATTAATCGCGATTAATCGCATCCAAAATAAAAGTTTGTGTTTACATGATATACTGTATGTGTGTGTGGTGTGTATAATTATTTTGTATATATAAATACTCACACATGCATGTATATATTTAAGAAAAATGTGTTCTTAATATATCAAATATTTATATTTATACATAATATTAATTATGTATAAATATATATAAAGTATGTACATGCAAATATTTCTTAAATATATACATGCATGTATGTGTATTTATATATACAAAATAATTATACACACCACACACACATATATTACGTAAACACAAACTTTTATTTTGGATGCGATTAATCGCGATTAATCGTTGCCCATCCCTAGGACATATCATGCTAAATCCACTTTTTTAGCCCTTAAATGCATTTTGTTGTATATTTGGAGTGTTTATAAGTACAGAAAAGTTAAAATTATTCTTTCAGGTGCTTCGATTACATCTTTATATTCTGTTTTGGTCATATTTTTCAACCTGTTCCAATTTTTCTGTTATCTATGACGTATTTTGAATGAGAAAACATGCGACAAACAAAAGTGAAAATAAGAAATGGCTAGAGTTGCCAAGTTCGCCTTTTAACAAAAATGTCTCAGAGCTTTAATTGTACTGAACAAGAAGCATTGGTGTAACTTTCAAGAACAAACATCAGGGTATGGTATGATTACAACCTGTCACAGTAAAGAGTGATTCTTTTAGAGCTTGAGCAAAAAAAAAAAAAAAAAAACATATTCAGAGGAAACCATGAGAAAGCAGCAAAAAAATAAAATAAATAAAAAGCCTCTTGGGTAAAAATCTGGAGTGCATCTCAGTGTAGCTGCGCTGTCTCAGTCTATGCGTTTCAATGCTGTGGGGAAACCACAAATTCTTCTGTAATGTCTACCCTTGTCACTACTGAACCTCTGGGACTTATACTTTTGTCATACAATGTGACGGCAAGACATTCGAAACACATCCACTCCATTGACTTCGTTCTTCTTGGTTTCATTAACACACGTACTAACTAAAATCTTGATGTGCTTCATGTCTGTCTCTGGCATGTCAGTCTAGCTAATGAGGTACCACAATTAAACGTTCAACACACACATATGCGCACACACCGCCTGCCCACCTGACACTCTGCAAGCGCGAGCCTCATTGCCATGGCAGCTGGCTATTTATACACTATGCCACACAATCAGGCCTTGTCACAGTCAACAGGGGCGTAAGAAAAGCCGTGGATATGTCAGTCAATCAGGGCACATTTTCCTGTGACTCATTGACTAATGGCAAGAGTTAACAGGTTGGACTAAACATGGCTGGATGAGGCAGTTGTTCAATTGTGTCACTATATTACCTCCAACAATCTATCGCACACACATCACATACAGTTACACCTGCCGTTTAACAGTCTAAGTGTCAACAGTTGAGCAACATTTACTTTGGTGAAATAGACATGACTCCTGACTCCACTGAGGGGGTCAAGATTTGGTTAGTGTGGCCCTGTTAGCCCTTACTTGTTGGCTACACACAGTTCTGGAAACAGCTCATGGTTGACCATTAAAGGTTTATCTTCTGCCATGTAGTTTTAGTATATAAACAACCAGTTTGATGTCATTATTTTAATGTCTTTTGAAAGAAGTCTCTTATGCTCACCAAGGCCGCACATGATCTTTCAGAAATCATATTCCAGTATGCTGATTTGGCGTTTAAGCAACATTTTAAATTATTATCAACGTTATGCTGCTGAATATTTTTGTGAAACCTTGATACATTTGTTCAGAATTCTTTGAATGAAAGAAAAAAAAATGGAACAGTATTTATTTTACTTAAAGTTGCAGTCTGGCGTTTTTCTCCTCTTTGTCGCCATCTCTGTTCGAAATCTGCAATTGCAGTCATTCGCAGAATTATCAACTTTACGCGAGTTGTACTTCAAAACCCTTCGAAACGGCACAGCGCTTATTTTATATGACCAATATAATAATTTTCACCGGAAAATGTCATCTTAACTAGTAAGAAACATCCACTTTTGTTCTGGTTCTGACATTACAATAAATCGCGCTGATTAAATCAAAGAATCGCTTATAAGTTATCATATGCAAATTATACTTTGTTCTCAAATTGCGTGACTACATGTAATGTTCTTCCGATATTTATCCTTGTTTTTGCATGGGTCCGGTTTCAGTCTATTTTTTTCTGTAGCCACTCCGAAGTCCGAAAGAAGTCTTTTGCATTTTACAGCATGTGAATCTGTTGTCACTAGTGATTGTTGTTTGAACCTTTCTGGATCCACCATTAAATTGATAAGTTTAATTATATCAAGTGCTGTGAGAAAAAGCTATAAATCTCCACCTCTAACATCTTCACACGCAACATAGCCTACTAGCCGAGACTCCTTCTTTATGTGTACAGATGTGACGTATGACGCAAGAACATACTCGAATCTCCAACTGAAATTCATCAGTACCACTGGAATTAAAAACATTATTACAACTTTACCGGTTTGAATCGAGCTAAGGCAAGCAGAGAGTTTTGAACACTGGCTGGTTATGTATTTTCTCAAATATGTAATTTTTAACCCAAAAAAGCTACGGACTGTTAGCTTTAATATTATAATGATTTTTTGGCATTAAAGAAAAATCGACAAGTTTGACCAAATATACTCATGCTACTTGTGACTGGTTTTGTGATCCAGTGTCACAAATGACGTCTACTGTCATGTAATGTACTGTATGTTCATTGCATCACTGCTTATAATATCGTAGAAAACTTCTGCGGTGTATCTAGCCCTAACCAAAAAAATATTTTACAATTATATACTTTGTTATCTTTAGTCCAGGCACAGACACAAACACAACCCATCAAATCCGCAACGAGCAACTATTCCATTTTCAAACACCTTTAAACACTTGAAAAAGCCCTGCCTTGATGCAAAAGGGGCTATTCAAGCTGGGATGTTGAAGAACAATACCTTTTAAAGGCAGACTTGGGGTCGAAGAAATTCTAAATTGAAATTCCTAAAGCCTTTGGTGTTGTCAACCACACTTACAAGTGAATTGAACACACCAGGACACTTACAGGAGAATCTGTATTGAATACACCAGGGGCCTGTTTTTCGAAATTAAACAAACACAAAAAGAAAGCGGTGTCATGTGACATATTGACAGAGTAAGGTCCTGTTAAATATGAATGTGTGTGCTTGACTATAAATGTCAGAATAACAGAACATACTTTGTAGCTTAGTACATAGTAAAATTACAACAACAACTGGGAAATAAAGTAATTCACTCATATATATTGTAAAAAGCAGTAAATCTAAGCAATATGGCGTATTTTTGTCCGGATGTGTCAAGTTTTGTGAGCTATGTTAGATAAAGTTAAAGATTGTAGTTGTAAAAAATTGTTAAAGAGGACCTATTATTTGGGGTTTGAAAATGTAAAATATAATGTTAAAATAGTATAGCAATAGGTAAAAAAATAATTGGTCCACTTTAATGCTGGGTAGATACTGCACGATTTTATCTCGCCAACAATTTTGCTCTCGCCAACAATTTTGCGGAAAACGTAGATAAATGGCAAATCGGTGCTCATTCATGTGAGTAACAATTGCGTAGTGTCTATTATCAAAAACGCGATCTGAGTGAAGCGCTGATTTGTTGCCGATGCCCGTGAGATATTTAGCACGCACCAATCACAGCATGCTAAATATCTGGACCTGTCACCGACTGTCCTGCAGTGTGAAATGTGTTTTGACTGGAATTTTATCTTTGCAGACCAACAGCCAAAGAGAGAATAAGAAAATTCAGGTGGAGCAGTCTTACAATCATGGCTTGTGCAAGCTCTTTTTTTTTTCTGTCGCAAATCAGCGCACTGACAAATTGACATAGTTTGTAGACCAGACAGAATTTGTTGGGGATTCCTTTCTATTGAAATGTTATGTAATGTATGACCCCCCTGTCGCTGATCTGTCATGCAGTGTGCACACAACAACAATGGGACCCCAGACTGCCATGTGCGAAAAGAACAGCGATCCAACGATTTTGAAAATTGTGTATATGATACATATGCAAAATCCTTCTCAAATCACACATTTCAGCACCGCGGACAGTAACAGTAACATTCCCAGTATGCATCTATAATCCATTTTCCTTCTTGCAAACAGTAGTTTGAGTTAGTAGTCATTCAACTTTGATGCACATATGAATGAATACTAAGTCATTTTTTTTCTTTCTCACACTATCAAACACACTCTCAATCATATCACTTCAAAGATAATCTCAAGAGAGATTAAGTATTACATACGGTGTGCATAAGCAGTCATGAATACACAGGCGGAGTGTGTGCGGATATGCCTCTATGGCTAATGTTTCATATTGCTCTCTATTCCTGTCATTCCCTGGATGCTTAACTGTCTCACAGAATAATAATCACACTGACTTCTGTAATCCCTACTGTGCACAGAGGTTTCCCTGATATCCCCACTGTGCTGGGCTGCGTTGAGCTTTGCTGAGCTGAGCCAACCCCCGCCACACACATACACACACATCCTTGTCCTCACCCTGCCTGGATCACTGCTATTAACAATATAGGCCAAGTAATCCTAATTTGTACTTAAAGAAAGCTAATCCATTATACAGAAATAACTAATCTGCAAAGAGCAAACACCATTCTTAGGCTGGAAAATCCTGTTAGCGTCTGCTTGATTACCTTACCATTAGACTTCCCATGCAAAGCGCTCTAAGTTCAGTCACATGGCTAACCTCATCAACCGGGCTAATGTCTGCAGCACTGTTGATTTCGGCAACAAATTGAGTTAATATTTCATGCTGACAGGGTAAGTTTTACTCCACGGGAGAACTAAAGCTAAATGTGTGCCTATAGTGAATAATTCACATGTACCTGATAAGACTAAGTGTGGTGTGTTTAATTATTAATGATCTTAATATTGCAAAAATGCACTGATCGATGCATTTCTATAGTAAGTGCAAAGGAAAGGAAAGATTACAGACAGATCCAATCAGAGCAGCGCACATCTCACATGACGACAAACACGTTTGGATTGGTTTCTTACAGATAGAACTAAATCAAAAGTAACGAACAAGCTAAAAGCTCATTGACCGGGACAAATATTCAAAATGAAAAACTTTTTTTGTGTGATCGCATGGGTTGTGTGACTTTCACTGCTCTGAGCTCCTACAGACAAGTTTTGGGGTTAATCAGTAAGATACTCTTAAAGGTAAGATCAGTGACAATCTTAAAGGTAAAGTGACATATCAAATGTCTAGGACACATATCCTCATGTGACAAAATGCCAGAGCAAATCAAAGTCAAAGTTGAGATCAGACATAACGACATTCAAAAAGAACCCAACATTGAAGAATTTGAATTTCAATATGTCAAAACAGTTTTGATCCACACTTGGACGATGGTCTGACATATCATGCTGCTACGTACAGATGAGGACAGATGCTGGGCAATTTAATCTTGTCAGTGTCTATCAACTTTACAAAAGAATAAACACAGGTCCAGGTGACTGATGATCACTTCTTGTGTCACAGTCAAGCTGTGTCCTAGGCATATGTGTCCATCCCCTTGTGGGACTCTAAGCTGATGGCATCCTCCTTTCAGTGCCCAGGTGAGAGGGCTAACCTATCTGCATATTCATGATTGTGAAATGGACATGGATTCTCACTTGGTAACAAAATACGCAAGAAAACATGGAATTAATGCTATTAACCTGCTATTAAATTCAGATAAAATGGAGGCATTACTTTTTGGTCCAAAAAACTAAGAAAACCTCTTACAACACAACTTTAATTTAGAAGGATGTCCTGTTACTTTATCCACTACAGTAAAAGACCTGGGTGTTATACTAGACCACAGCTTGTACTTCGAAAATCATATTTCATGTTACAATAACAGCCTTTTTCCACCTTAGAAACATTGCTAAACTACGTAACATGCTATCTGTTTCTGATGCAGAAAAGTTAGTTCATGCATTCATGACCTCGAGACTAGATTACTGTAATGTTTTCTTAGCTGGTTGTACTGCATCTTCAATAAACAAGCTACAGTTAGTGCAAAATGCAGCTGTTAGAGTTCTTACGAGGTCAAGAAAATGTGATCATCTAACAGCAATTTTACACTGGTTATCTATTAAGTTCCGTATCAATTACAAAGTATTAATACTGACCTATAAAGCCCTAAATCATCTAGCTCCTGTGTATTTAATGGAGCTTCTATTGCTCTACAATCCATCACGTTCTTTAAGATTTCTGGTCATTCCTAGGATATCTAAGTCCTCGAGGGAGGGCGTTCTAACATTTAGCGCCTAAACTCTAGAATATCCTTCCAGATATTGTTCGAGGCTCAGACTACTAGATTAAACTAGATTAAAGACGCATCCCTTTAGCCAAGCATTCACATAATGCTTACCTTTTACATTACTGTTGAATCAGATCAAATGGATTAATATTATGAACAGCAGCTAAATTATTTCTCATTCTGCTGTTATCTCGGGAAGCTAGTCCTGAGGTAAATATTAGTCAGTTCCAGTTTGTATCCAGCCTCTCACAGAGACTTCAGATGCCCCAACACCTGTGATGAGATGACTAAACGCCTGTGAAGAGACGACTCGACGCCTGTGAAGAGACTACTCAATGCCAGCGATATGTTATGCCATAAATTAATATATGATTAACTAAATGTATTTTTCTATGTACATTTCTGAAATGCACTTTGTATAAAGCTGCTTTTCACAATATGAATTGTGAAACGCGCCACACAAATAAATTTGAATTGAATTGAACTGAACATGGTCTCCAGAGACAACCCTGTCTCAAACTCTGATGTGAATATGTACCACTGAGAAACTTTGACTCAACCTTTTATACAGTATAATTAAGTGTATGTCTGTATGAGTTCTACAGTCAAAACAAAGCCAAAAATAGAATGTTATATGTAACACAAACATACGCTTCATATTTTATCCAAATAAAACTTTTTAACTCTGTTACCCATGCATTCCTTAATCATAAACACTTCAATTCAGAATGCAAACTTTTATTTTTCAAAAAGCACCACTACAGTTTCTAGTCCTAATATGTGGGATATTTTTTCCCCCCCAAAATCACAAAAAAACTATCATCTGACATTGGAGGTGATTTGCTGGTGCTGATCGGCACTGAGAAAGCATTAACATGATGAAAAAACACCACATTCTCGACAATGAAGTCCTGGCAGGATTTTAATATTAAAAACACTTCTCTTACTAGACCTTGGCACTAAAACAGATTGAGCAAAGCTCTAGCACTCACAGGCAGTAGAGACACTAAGCTATGTGGATTCAGTACCATGGACAGCACCACATAAAGATCTTTCCCAAATTCACAGGACATGTCCAAAAGTCTGCTTATGCTACTTATCAATGGTTCGATAAATAATTAAAGATAGAAACAGACATACCATGTTGACCTCCGACACCATGTCTATGCTCGCCACATCGATGCTCATGCCTACTGCCACTGGTGCACCTTAAATGAGAAGAAAAACTTAATCCTTAAGTTCACCAAAACCCTTTATTTACATTATATCAATCTTTAAAACAATCTTTAAATACTTATGTGACATTAAAAGTAAGAAATAATGAAGTGAACGACATCATACCTCCAAAGTCTGGTCGAAGACGAATGTCATACCCTTTCAAAAGCTTGTCTACAGTCTCTTTGACAAAAGACATGTTTCCTGGTTCATTGGCGCTGTAAAAAAAACAATAAAGAAGGTTATTCCATCATATTAGAGCCCAGGAGGTCTATGCTCTCGCGCCATGGTCTCCACCAGCTCTTCTTACCTTTGAGCACAGCACATCACTGCCACAATTACCGGTAATGAAAGAACACCAAACAGCCTTCGTTTCTGTATTCCAAACATTCCTTATACTCTTTCAGACAAGGAATCGAGCGACAAAACTGACGTTGTATGATTTCCTTGCGTAGGGTAACACGTTACGTTATTCCATCAGTGGGTCTTTGCTAAACTCCAATTACTGTCAAACACGCGTAAACAAATCGCTGCGATCCGCGTTTTCGCTCTCTTGCGGAGACTGTGTTATTTGGTTAGGTGCTCGGTGAATACAATGCATTTTGCCCAAGACACTACCGGAGCTTGCAGCAGGGGAGTCTGTGTTTGGGGCACAGCCAGATCTCCATCCTTCGGTTTTGACGCTCGTAGCTGTGCTGTCCCGAATCTACACCCTCTGTTGAAGTCTCAGTCTTACGCCTCTTTTTTTTTGTTTCAGCTAAGCAAAGCAAGAACTACTTATTTCCCCACATATAGACAACAAAGTACGCTTGTTATCAGATGTTCACTCGGGAAAACACGAGAATTAGAAACTGAAATTTCAGGTACTGATTTCGAAAATGATGACAGAGTCTATCGGAGTGTGATGAAATTGACATGCGAGCACGAGGACTTCAGTATAAGCAAAGTGGTCACGTGACATTCCACAAGCTTCGTCGTGAAGTCGGTTTTGCTGGTGTTTAGTGCGGAGTTTACCTAAATAACTCTTTCATGTTAAATCAAACAAAAACCTAACTGTATATTGCAACAAAACACCGGTGTTGTTTCGTTGGGCTCGTTAACTAGTAGAAAAAGTGTCACGCGGGTACGTTGAAGAGAACGACTGGAAAGAATTCCCCCAACTCGAATTCGTTCATGGAGAAGAATAGAACGGTGAGTAGCATATTTTAGTTAGTGTATTCTTGCCGATTGGGTATAGCTTTGTGATGTAGGCTATACTGGTGGGTATAGCCTACATCCCAAATCTTTGTGCGTGGAAAGAAACTTGGTTACAACAAATCCAAACCAAATCACAACTTCTTGCGTTGTAAATTCGTCCTATTCTGTTCAAATGCAGGAAATGTAACCATAAGGTTTGGGGGTTACTGGAAGACACAGGAAGTCAAAACCAAAGAATGGTTTCAATCTCTTTCAACAGCGTTTTTCAACAATGGCTTACTGCACCTTAAGTGGCTACTCAGCTCATTCCTTCCATTTGAGTGTTATGGACACTAGTAGGCTAGTCTTTCTCTTTCTGAGAAGATCATTTCAGCTGCACATCAAGGTATGGTGGTATCAAATGGCAGTTCGTTATAACTTTATTAGAACATTACATTTAAAAGAACACTGGCTTCTGTAGTGTAGCCAACCTCTGCATGCAAGCTTACACTAATGATAAACAGAACATCATGAGTGGAAGGAGAAAAATGCCGCTGTATTGATACCTTCTGTGATAAAACCTGATATATTACTTGTTCTCAATACCACTCCGCATCAATGGATATTAAGGCACCTCCATTGAGCCTCTAGACAATTTTATTATACATAATCAGATTTTCAGTGAGACTTGACAGTCTGCTGGAGATTAAGCCTAAGTGTAATGGCTTCTTCCAATCTTTAAAAACGTATTAAACTAACCCTGTTAATTTGACCTGTGTTCAAAAAACTGGTCCGCATTGTTCTGACTGAAAGGTTGTTTAAGGGAGCTGTTGCTGGATTTGATGGCGAATGGTCGAAGTTAGTGGCCTTCTTAAAATCCCCAAGCTACATTAATACTGTGTGCAGACTGATGCCGGGCTAATGCATTTAAATGCAGATGCCGGATGAAGAGGGATGTGGCTGTGCTTCCTGGTACTGTTCAGAGCCGAGGACCCGCCTGAAATAGTGTTAGGAGGACTATATTATTGGATAACTCTTCATTTTTAAACTGTTAACAAATATGAATCTGTTTTAGGACAGCTGGTCCTAGGTAACCATTCCTACTCAGTCATTGAGTTTGAATTTATAATTCGAATGTATAGAAAATAGCATTACATTAGAATTGACTTTCTAACACATTCTAAAAAATGCTGGGTTGTTTTAACCCATCGTTGGGTTAAATATGGACAAACTCAGCTATGAGTAAATGTTTAAATTACACTTTTAACCCAACATTTGGATTAGTTCATATTTTACCCAAATTTGGGTTAAAACAACCCAGCCTTTTTTTAGAATGCAGTAATTTTTAACTAGGAAAGCAGAAATTATTAAGTCCTTGAATGTTATAGATTGAAATTTGTATTTTGTTTATTTCATCATATTTAAATGAACTTTTTTGGACCAAGGTGAAAGTGCACCTCATTTTCCAAAATGCCTTACTGCACTGTAAAAATGAATATGCTATATCTAATGTGGCAAAAAAAATAAAAAAAATGTGGCAACAGATTACAAGCAAAATTATTAATTAAATTTAACAAAATTAGAATTGAGTAATAATTAATCAAATTAATTCCTTAAAAGTTAACCATTTAAAATGAGTACAACAACAACAACCAAAAAAACATAAATTTAAGTCACCATTATGGTGATTGGTGTTTGTTTTAAAATGACGGTTTTCTCCGTCATGTTGGCAATATAAAATAAAGAGTTCTTAATTAATCTTTGACGTCTGTCTGTTAGTGAGATATTTTTGTAAATTTTTTTTTGGTGTAAACTTTACTTATTTTAAATGGTTAACCTTTAAGGAATAATTTGATTAATTATTACTCAATTCTAATTTGTTAAATTTAATTAATAATATTGCTTGTAATCTGTTGCCACAATTCCATTGATTAGATAACGCATATTCATTTTTACAGTGTAGTGTTTTTGCATTGCAGTTCAATAAATCCCCTATCCTGTCGTTCTATTTCGACTTTGTGTGAGGCCAGTTCCAAACTCATGAATTGGCTGGGTGTAAATTATTCTTTAGGTCTGAAATTTGTTTCTGAAAACGCTTCTTTGTACAGAACTAAAATGTAAAGTTTTAGACTTATGCTCATTAAGTGCCCTTGCCCATTTTACTATCATGTTGGCATTAATAGATGTGTTATATTCAATATTCAATTCTAAGATGACTTCTTTTTGTAGCGTTACATGTGTTGCTGGAATGACTTCTATGCTTCTTGCAGCATAAACATTTATAAAGAGCAGCTACTATAAGGAGAGAGATAGCGAGCGAGGGTATAGCTCTGAACAGCACTTACCCACACACACCCACATCCCATCATCCAAACAAAGCACTCCACTCACACATCATCTGCAAATGCAAAGGCTCCTCAGTGTGTGGGCTGAGCAAATGGCACCAAGTCATGGTCACACACCAAGCCAAATGCTGTTAATGCTGTAGATTGCCTTTAAAGTAACACGAGTCTAACAGGCTGTGGGAGGACTGAAACCTTTCACGATCCCTGCCTTTAAAATGACCAGTGTCCCCTGACCTCTGTAAATGTGAGGTAAAAGACTGCGTCCACAAGTTCATAAGGCACTTTGCTTTATTTCGCCCAAAGCAATTTTCTGATCTACTGTATATGGGTGAGGTAGTATCACTAAGACGGGAATAACTGGTTTCCACTGAAAGGGTTTTTCCTTCCATTCGTGTCAATTCGCAGATGCAAAAGACCTCTCCTCCCGATTAAATGGACACAGATAAATAGTTTCTCTGGATGGAGTGAATATTGCACTGTGCTGAATGAATAATGTATGTACGTGGCTGACATTGTCGGCCTGATTTGTTTTAGATTGAGACAGAACTCTGCAAAATCTCTCGCAATACCCATTGAAAAATTCAGACCCTTGTTGTGATACTGTGAAAGTCCAATCCTGAGGCGTTAACAACATGCCGTCTTTAATAGGGAAGCAAAAAAAAATTCAGTGTTGTAAATAAAACGAAGATTATTGGAGTAAGTCATAAAAGAAAATACTATTTCATCTTTCTATGTCTTTCAGAATGTCATGTTTAATTTACGTTTTTTTTAACCTTACAAATAAGTCACTTACCTTGTGTCATAGATTGCAAACAGCTTTTTATTCCCATCCACAGCATTCCTGCAAAACAGAAAGGTAGGTGATGTTACCATTCCCATCATTCAATGCCATGTTATTATTTATGATAGCAACACACTCTCTAGGAAATTGTGATGGTTCTGATTATGGATAATAAAAGAAAAGAATCCCAAAAATCATTACCAAATATATCACTTTTAACTCATAAGGCTGCTTTTTTGTTTTTATGTATCTCCGTTTAACATGCACACATACACACACTCTCAACTAAATCATGTTTATCAGATGCTTGCTGGACACAGGTGGACTGTAGAAGTAACAGCTGCTCCTGTGTGAAAATCTCTGGAGTGCACATCAATGGAGTCAATCAACAGTCAGACAAAAGCGCTTCAAAAATAAATCAATCCCCAAATCACATTACCACATATCACATTATGCAGACAACAAACTGTCGTTACTATCTTCATGAACCTAGAAATAATCTTGTCCTATAAGAGATGCATGTTTATTGTTATTTATTTATTTTGACAGCAGAGTGACAATTAATGCCAACCCAAAGCAGATGTTTAATTTAATTTGATTATCTTTCTGTAAGTCAATGTAACACCTGCATACCCATGTGTGATCATTTTTACTGGGAGTCTTTAATACACTTTAAGTTATAATCTCAATACATTTACAGTATTTTTGCATGATCATTAGAATAGTGGTGTAATACCTATGTGTGTGTATGACATTGGAGACATTTCCCTGTTGTCATGTTACCCCAAATCAGCATACAATGTGTCATTATAAAATAACCTAGTTCATTAAGTTCTTCACCTATGCACATGAAATTGGAGCAGGTAGAGCCTTTTAAGATTTTCATTTATTGACTGAGGCACTGCAGTGATAGTCAGCATCAGAGAAAAAAAAATGGGATTAGAGTTCCCTCTGATGGCTGTCCTCATTACTACTCCATTCTGTTTCATATAAAACAATACTTGCTCTCAAACCCATTTTTATATCTAGTCCTATCAAATCAATATTGTATCTTTGACTGATACCTTGATATATTTATATACCTATCGTATATATTTTTTAAACGATGTATACAAAGGACTATTCCATAATTTACAACTTGTTATAATTGGGCAAACTGATACTTTTAAACCATGATTATCCTCAGTGGAGTTATAATGATCCGCATGTAGAGAAAGCGAGTCTTCATTAAACAGCCTGGCGCATGGGGAGCTGCCTAGAGCTAAACGCTCGCGCGTAAAATGCATAGTAAGCAGAATTGTTGGGAAATCCACTCATTTTCTGCCGTCCGCGTTTGTATCGCGCGCAGGGGACGGGGGTAATCGCGCTTTTCTCCGAATAAGCTCAAACAAGATAAGTTTCAAAACCCAACGGCCGCTTAAATTTCCCTCGGGGGGTAATTATGCCGCGCGAGCGGAGGTGACGTCCTATTACTTTGGTCCCAAATACGAACAAATTCCTCTAGAGTGACAGTTGGGCTAGAGTGAGGAGAGCAACGGACGTTCAAACCGCCGACCCGGTAAGCGGAGAATCCTGTTAAACTCTGTAACGCTTGAACGGTTGCGCAGATAAGCGTTGAAATGTCGTGCTAGGCTACCACAGAGGAAAGAAGGGGGAAAGTAATGGTCTGTTAAAGAGAATTTGTTGACTAGAGGGAGAATAGGGGAAGGGAGAAAACAAAGACTATTTTAAGGGCTGCCTGGTTACTGTCTTTCAATTGGATTTAGGAGTGATGAAGGGGTCTTTGGGATGCGGTGGAAAGGAAGGGATGTTCTGCAGCGGCTGTTCAGTCACTGAATCGTAAAAGAGGACAGAACAATGAGCCTGTGAGGTTAAGACTGGATATATCTGAAGAACAAGGCATCTACTACTGCTGTAAGCTGAACGTTGCGGGATTTTGCTCACTGCTTCAAAGGGAATTCATTGCATTTATTTTTTTTTCCAACGTGGATCCACTGCACCATTCAGGTATTTAAGGTAAGATGCAAGGATTTTCCCCAATCTCTCCCCAACTCTGCTTTGTAGGACTCACTGTAAATTTTCGACAAGTTTATACGCCAGAGGCTGTTAAAACTAAGCATTACAGCTGCTGCAAACTCAGCGCTCCTACTGCTTTTTAGAAACGGTCACGTTGAAGAAATGTTGCGAACTGGCATTCAAGGGAAATGTACAACACATTTGTTTGATATAGAAAATATTCTTAAAATTGGATTTAAAAAAGAACATAAATTAAAAACTATATAACTTATAGTATCTAAAAAGGGGAAATAAATAATATAGTTAAAAGATTAAGGCATTTAATTATAATTAGCGTACTTATTTTTTATTATGATTATTATTAAAGTAACAATGAAAAGGTGTCCTAATTTTAACTGTATAGCTGACCAAAACTGTTTGTTTAACACTTCGTAAATTATATTGTTTTTAAGTTGACTGATCATGCTGTTTATCATTTTGTATACATATTTCTAACTTACCCTCTCAATTTATTTTCAATTAAATTGTGCATAATTCATGGATTTTCATGGAGAATTATACGATTATCATGCTGGAATGAATGACTCCATATGCTGGACTCTTTGCAGGTATGGGATATGGACCACACTGCAGCGCTAAAATGAGAAGTCTGTGGGTCGGTGTTTTGTTCATGACTTTCACTTGCCATCTGAGGTAGATTACGTTTAATGTAACTTTCCATTGCTCTTTGACTTAATATTATTTTCCAGTTGATTGCAAGAGTCAATTAAACTGCATATGTATCTTAAGAATGCACATTTTCCAGACAATTTTATCATTACGGTCACCTAATGGGTATAGGAACTAATACTCGTAGCTATTAATTATCTGTATGGTCTTGTGCATCAGCCTTTCCCAGTCTACTACAGGGACTCCTAAAGAGTCAGAGCTCAATGATAACATCACAGTATTTACACGAATCCTGGATGGATTGCTGGATGGCTACGATAACAGACTGCGACCTGGGCTTGGAGGTAAACTCTGCCTATATACCATGATATTTCAAAAACATCTTCTGTAGCAATATTGTGATTTAGCGAGAGGCATATATATATATAGTTTTTTGTAGGGCAATTTATGTCTGGCATTGACCTCTAGTTATATTGAAAAGATGTCTTCAGATAAAGGCAGATGGTTAAACAGAAAGAACGCCTGCACATTCCATCGTAAAGGACTTTCAAAAGAAAAGAAAAAGAGAGTGAGAGATGCTGCTTCTATTCAATCCACTAACCGGGAGGAAAAGTACACAAAAAAAGAAAAAAAATCTGTTTTCATAGAGGAGATGTTTGCACAGAGCAGAAGTGATCACGGAAATTGCCTGGTTCTCTGTGAAAAATCCAACAGCCTCTATTTCCCGGCACTCGCAATTACAGTGTTCTTGCAAGAGACAGAGAGAGAGAGGGTGGGCGAGAGAGAAGGGATATTAATGTGACTGCTGACCTTGAAGAAGCTATCATTCTGTTCAAAAGGTGCAGGTTTATTGTTCTCGGAGGTCAAAATCATGCCGTTATGGCAGAGAAAGAGAATAAACACTGACTGCACCTGTTTCCATGTGAGAACTGCGCTTCAGCAACATAATGTCAATTGACAAATGATGGATTTGAACATGACTTACTTTGAGAAGGGAAGTGCAGTCAGGAGCCTGGAATTAATTGCTTTTCCTTTAAAATGAATGCAACTAAAAGAAATAGCGTACCAATACAAATAGCGAATCAAAGCATACTTGTAAATAAAAATTCTGCATATATTTTATATTCTATTTTTTTTTCCAGGGCTACTATTTACCTATATATTTATAGTTGATTGGAAATTCTGCATATTTTATATGTTATATACATTCACTCTCTCACTCTTGGTCTCGCTCTCTCTGTTTATACTGTATATACTGTATATATATATATATATATATATATATATATATATATATATATATTATTAAATGCATAGAAGGTATAGATTATAAAATATGTAGAACTTCCATTATGGTATAAATATATAACATCCAAAATTAAGTGTTATCAAATAGATCACTATTTGTTTGTGGCTTTACAGAGAAAGTGACCGAAATTAAGACCAACATCTTTGTCACCAGCTTTGGGCCAGTTTCAGATACTGAGATGGTAAGTATTTAAACCATATCCTTTCTTCATGAAGAAACACCATTCATTCATCTCTACAGCTGAGCTCACTCTTCATCAAGACATCCTTCATTATAACCTGCCCCACTCTGTAACATTACTTCACCTCTGCAACATTTCCTGAAATTCTGCATGCAATATCTTAGGTAGGTCACAGTATGATTTATTGAATGCAACTATTGTTAATTGTAATATTCAGTCATGTGACACATCTGATTTTGCCTTCAGGCAAGGTCGTCGCTGTAATTCATGGGCCCTGGAGAAAAAGTTTATGGGGAGGCCTTAGTGTGCCCCTCCTCCTAATCACAGGGCCTGGGGTTCCTCACGGCGACCCTGCCTTCTGATGCACACTAAATGAACATTTTCCTTTGAACAGGAATACACCATTGATGTGTTTTTCCGTCAAAGCTGGAAAGATGAGCGTTTGTGTTTCAAAGGGCCAATGGAGATGCTACCTCTGAATAACCTGCTGGCCAGCAACATCTGGACACCTGACACCTTTTTCCTTAATGGAAAAAAATCCATTGCTCACAACATGACAACGCCCAACAAGCTTCTGAGACTGAAGGATGATGGGACATTGCTGTACACCATGAGGTACCAGTTTAAGCTACAATGCCTTGTCATTTCGCACTATGAAATGCTGTCTGCATTAATGGATTTGAGTATGGATAGTACAGCCATTGATCCTCATCCCATTTATGCCCTCCTAACCTCTGTTTTGCACTGCCGAACCCTCTGCCATGTGACAGATGTGTTAAGCACACATGAACTCTTCTCCTTCTGAACTCAGTGGGAATGTTCAGCTTGCCCCTGCTAAAGCTTTTTATCTATACTTTTTTTTTTTCTTTTTGATTTTGTCTTCGCACAAGATTTTATTTTTGTTGTTTTCATTAGTGGTTCCCCATGCTTTAGATTCCTCATACTTATTTGTTCTCTTTATATTTCACAGACAAAATTCTTCTTGCTCTGTTTATTCTATACACTTAAATCATCCTGCTTACTGAGGAAAGGTGTGCTAATATTTCTTTAGCGACCACAGTGATTTTCCCAACAGGCAAAGAATTTATATTGCCTTACATTAAAAAGGGATCAGAAGTATCCTCTCTCGAGTTCAAAAAATTATAAAAGCTTTGAGGTGGGCTCTTTTGATTTGAGGCCCGAGGCCATGTGTGGGTCAGGTCCTTGTATGGTTCAACAGTTAACATTGTTGGTTTATTTATGCCCTGCCAACATTTTCACAAGTACAAATTATAAATTGTTGTAATGTATATTTATAATTTAAATAATTACTTTTTTATTATATAATCAGTACTTATTATTACTGATGCTATCAAGACTAACCACACTGACTAATCATTCTTGCACTTTTGACTAAACCACTAAACCTGATATATGTTAACCAGTTAGCCAGTTCAAATATGTTGACTTTGGTTAGTGTACTGATGCCCCAAATGCTCTATTTGGGGACACTGCAATAACATAGAGGCAGACAAAAAAATAGTTGAATCTCCACACACATACTGTATATGATTCTCTTTGTACCCTAGACCAGTCACCCAAGGGTGTTCCAACCTAACTGTGTACAAGAGAAAAGAAAGTAAAAGGGGATGAGGCAAAATAAGAGATTGAAACAAAGGAAAAAGAGAAAGTTGGCTGTATGTTTTATGCCCCTGTTGTTGAGTTGTTCTTCACAGACTGTCTGCTCCATTACTCGCATTACACACACACAAACACACACACACAGTTTCTGCTCTCCCAGCTATCATCAGCAACAATCTACTGCCAAGTGCCGTGCACTGCTGTTTTAGTGCTGTTGTATAAAAGCCGCTTTTGTTGTTCTCGAAATGGCATCAATACTAAATTCTCTCTATAGTTGAACCTGCTTGTTTAAATGCTGAATTTTCAGGCGCACAATCCTAATAGTGTTTGGATTATGGTGGTTATGTATTAGTTATTTTTATTCTCTGAGGTTACCGTTATGACGATCCATTATATAATGAGTTAGCTTTTATTAACTCAAATTCAAATGGGGAATTTGGTGAGTTTTCCATAGAGGTAACATTTAGATTGCATATAGTGGGTCTAAAAGCAATATAAAATAAATGGAAAAAGCAAAGAACATGGATTATTTCATTTACACAAAACACATTCCTTGCTCATTTGCAAATTATTAAATTACTGCGTTGTATATTGTGAGACCAAACAGACATTACAAAATTATTAAATTGATAAAGCCTTAGATAGAGCTGTTTTTTATACTGTAGATTGAACAGGATTATCAATCAAATATTAATGACTCTGAGAGAAAATGACTTGGAGCATGTCATTTAGAAATCAATGGTGGAGCTATTGTAGCTTGCCTACAATAAACTCTGCCCAGTGTTGCATTTCCTAACAGTGAAAACCATTAAAAGGGCTTTTTAACACTCACTAATGTGCACATTGTTTCCGGAAAAGTGATCAGCAGTAAGGTTTTTTTCTTTTCTTGCTGAGATGGAAAGGAGCACCTTAGCTGCCATGAAAAAGCAGGGCAAAACAGTTTCACCACCCACATTCTAAAAGTGGAACGCAGTCTACAGGCTTTTATTAGAGTTAAAAAAGGAGGTTACGAGACCGAACAAAATGGAGATGTTCTAGATACTGTCAAATCTTCTGAAGGATCTGCCATGTTTTTAAAATAACCTTTTAAGCTTGAGGTTGATGCAAAAATGGTGCAGTTGGCAAACATGCATTGTAAAAATTGCAAATATATGTATAAATAAAAAATGTGTTAATAATATAACAGGGTTTTATGAATAAAAACAATAGTGTCGTCATAACCAACTTAGATATTGAGGACACATCTGCTTCAATATTTAGATTAATGGTAGACCAATATGAGTTTTTCAGGACGCAATTGTTAAAGGCACACTATGCAATAATTGTACCTTAATGTAACAGCTTCAAAGTGGTAAACAAACTCATAGTAGGGCGAATCATCCTGGTAGTAAAGCTTGGGGGACGCTGCTGGAAAAACCAGCAATGCAAGTTTGAGAGGAGCACCCCCAACAAATCTTGCGAGAATCACAACATGCTTTACGGTAACAACGTCACACACATCAACCACAACATGAAGCACGAAGACACTTGCGCGCATTTCAGACGTGATACTCGACGATGGAAAAAGCAAGGAAAACACGGTCGGAAGAGACTAGGAAAAGGAAAAGAGAATGAGCCTCTCTGCTCAACCCGTAAATAAATGCATCAATCCGGAAGTTTTGTTTGAGTTCTTTAATGGTCTAGTGGTAGATCTTTTGCCAAGCGTGTCAGAGGTTACAGGTTCTAAGTTTTTTCTCTCTCATCAAAACTGTTCATCAGTGAATATGTTCATCAGTGGTTACAGTCTATATCAAGTAGGGACTTTTATTTTGTGATTTCACTGGAATGAATAGAGAGTCTCCGCAGCTGCGATAGATTGAAGAGCACGTCCGAAAGGAAGACTGCCACAAGAGACACTATGTATCCATGACATAGTGTCTCACCATGACAAACGTCTCGGTTACATATGGTAACCCTCGTTCCCTGAGGGAGGGAACGGAGACGTAGGTCAGACTGACCTATAGGAATCTCGCTAGAGAGCCAATTTACTTCGAGTGAATCTAAAACAAGCCAATGCACATTGGCGTGCAATCAGTTGCAACAGCTGCGCGTCCTCTTCAGCGCGGGTATATAAAGAGCGGCTGTGTGATTGCTCTTCAGTTTTTTGCTGAAGAGCCAAACTTGGGAAGCTGGCCCCCCCGGCGGGCAGCAGCAGATGTGGTGAAGGGACCTATTTCTCCGTTCCCTCCCTCAGGGAACGAGGGTTACCATATGTAACCGAGACGTTCCCTATCGGTCAGTCACTACAATGTAGGTCAGACTGACCTATAGGAATCCCTACCAAAGCGCCACTGTCGCTGCACCCCATCCAGAGCCCCATGCAAGCCTCTACACCTTCTTGCCTGGAAGGACGATAGCAGGAGGGTTACACAGAGGGGGGTTCCTTTATAACCCATACAGTGAGACTTGGATAACACTGGGAAAGTGTGCCCTTTTTAGAGGGAAGGGGACGCTGCAGAACCCACTTTCTTCAGAGAGTTACATGGAAAATACATATGGACTAACCTGAAGGCTGTACTGCATATGATATAACGGGTGACTTAACCCAAGGAAAAGACACGGGCTTCCGACTTAGGAGCAGCCGTCGAACATATACACATATGGGATCCCCGAAGGGTCACACATATGGAACCCAGCCCGAGTCCAGCTCTCAAGGATTCAGCGGACAGGGGCCTGGCTCCGGACGCTCCGCCATGTCCGGGCCGAGGGGTGTTGGAGGACTCCACAGATTTTTCACTCTGGAGCAATAAGTTTGCACAGTAGGGTGCAGCAAGCCGACTGAGCCGGGCCTCTCAGTGCTTCTACCCGTTTAGGGTGAGAACACGGGAGGAGACCGGCTCTACACGTAGGCTATAGTATCTAGCGAACGTGTTAGGTGTCGCCCAGATATCTGTAACTGATATCTGTTAGCGAGGCACCACGAGCCAGCGCCCAGGAGGATGCAACGCCTCTCGTGGAGTGTGCATGCAACCTGAGTGGGCAGGGCACGCCTTGAGCTTGGTAAGCCAAGGCGATGGCATTCACTATCCAGTGGGCCATCCTCTGCTTGGAGACAGCCTTTCCCTTCTGCTGGCCTCCATAACAGACAAAGAGCTGGTCTGAGCTCGAAGAGACCTCAGATGCTTCTGACTCCAGGGGAGGAGATGGCGGGCGAGTTGCGACATGCGACTGGAGCGTAGACCACCTTGCCGGTTGATATACGCAACAGTCGCAGTGTTGTCTGTACGGACCAGCACGTCCCTGCCCTGCAGCGGCCTTTTCAGACGGCGCAGAGCGAGGTGTACTGCTAGCAACTCGAGGCAATTGATATGCCAATGCAGATGAGGGTCCGTCCACACCCCTGATACTGCATGCCCGTTGTACGTGGCACCCCAGCCGGTGGCAGAGGCATCTGTGAACACCACAGCGTGCCTGGAAACCTGTTCCAAGGGGACTCCTGCCCGAAGGAACGAGGGATCTGACCACGGGCTGAAGGTCTGACGGTGAGTGCTGTGATGCCACGCCCATCTCGGGACTCGGCCGTGAAGCCAATGCTGAAGCGGTCTCATATGAAGCAAGCCAAGCGGGGTTACTGCTGCTGCTGCTGCTGCCACATGCCCCAGGAACCTCTAAAAGAATTTTAGTGGGACCGCCATCCTGCCCTTTAATGTGTTCAAGCAGTCCAGTACCGACTGAGCGCGCTGCTCTGTGAGGCGCGCTGTTTGTGCGACCGAATCCAACTCCATACCGAGAAAAGAGATCCTCTGCACAGGGGCGAGTTTGCTCTTCTCCCAGTTGACCCGAAGACCCAACTGGCTGAGGTGCCTGAGCACAAGGTCCCTGTGATCGCATAACTGATCTCGAGAGTGTGCTAGTATGAGCCAGTCGTCAAGATTGTTGAGGATGCGAACGCCCTGTTCTCTCATGGGAACAAGGGCCCCCTCTGCGACTTTCGTAAAGACACGGGGGGACAGGGACAGTCCGACCCTCGAACGCAAAGCGCAGAAATGGCCTGTGTCGAGGGAGAATCGAGACATGAAAGTACGTGTCCTTCAGGTCAATTGCTGCAAACCAATCTCGGGGACGGATGCACTCGAAGATGCGTTTGATCCTGAGCATTTTGAACGGTAGCTTGTGGAGGCTCCGATTCAAAACTCGCAGGTCCAAGATTGGTCGTAACCCACCACCTTTTTTGGGTACAATGAAGTAGGGACTGTAGTGGCCTGACTTTATATCGGCTGGAGGGACCGGCTCTATCGTGTCCTTCGCCAGTAGCGACACGGAGACGTGAGAGTGCAGCCTCGCGAAGAATAGCGCGCTTGATGGCGGTGATGAAGAAAACAGCCGTCGAGTCTGTTAGGCGCAGGCTCCTTCAGCAATGACCACTCAAGAACTGCAGTCTCCTGTGAGTTGTCCTTCCACCTTGTCATCTGAAGCAATGGCAGTGTGAGAAGGCGAGAACAAAGCCTTTGAGTGGCCTTTGAGAACGGCGCTGCTTCTTGCGCGATCCTATGAAGGGTGGAGTGACAGCTTTGAGGTTAAAAACTTCGAGTCGAGCCTGCAGGGTTGACATCGGAAGTTATTCAAGGTGCTTGTAGCCTCTCGACAAGAGAGCGAGAGCTGCGTGTACCTGGCCCAGACAGAGAGAGCGCAGATCACATGGTGGTCTCTGATGCTAAGCGGGGCTCAGCACGAGCCGTAGGAAGTTTGAGCCATCTTTAAAAAGACGTCTCGCTTTTTTTTAGTATGTTTGACGAACACACACAGAAATTGAGCTCAGAGAATAGACAGCCTGACAGCCTGCTCTAGACAGCCTAGACGCTATAGCTGCTGCACTGCGTTGACAATGAATACAAAAATTAAGGATACTTTTTTTGACTTCAGTATCTTAAAAAGATTAATCCATCCCGTAGCGTAAGCTAACTTACGCAATACGAGAGTACCTCTCGTAGGAGAACCAAATGTTTCACAAGGGCACAAGGGAATCTTACGGACATTTTTACATAATTTTGTGTGAATTTGTCCGCTCAAGCGCAAGACAACATGAAAGAGAACTTGATTTAATAGGCTATTCATGCGCTGTCTGTGCTGTACATTTACTTCATAGATATCCTTCTCTGATATCTCCATTGTGCTCTCTGTTTGCTTTGTTGTCGAGTTTTTTTTTTTGTCACCGTACATGCTGTGTCGTATCGGTGAACGTGATTTCACCAAGTGCCACGTGTTCCTGGATCAACATCTTTGTTGATCGAGGAACATGTGCAACCACAGAAACAGAAAATGCTCTGGCCAGCAGCATGTGTCCAAATTTCAATCTTAACAAATCTTAATTTTAAGTATTTAAAAGTGGTGCTACCACAGAAACAGAAAATTCTCTGGCCAGCAGCATGTGTCCAAATTTCAATCTTAACCATTCTATTTCACCAGAAATGATCTTAAAACAGGGGTTTAAGTGTAAAATTCCAAACTTGTCCTTTAAAATACAACTGTTTCCCCTTTTCACTCCCTAACGCTATTAGTAGTGTTCACCGGAATGTTTCTAAAGTGGGTAAATACAATATTTGTTATTTTTCAAAATGACAGAAATTGCTTTGAAATATTAACACTCAATGCTAATTAATGGACGTTTTTGATTACAGTTGTATATTACTACTGTAATATGTCTGTAATATTGCTGCGGAAATAATCAAGGTTTTGGGGTTATTCATGGTCTGTGGTAGTAATTTGATGATGTTTTTACACTTTTAAATTTCCCTAAGGGTGAGTGGAATAATATCACTTCATTGTACCCTGTTTTTTTTTTTTTTAAAGCTATTGTGTTCATACAGCGAAACTTTCACTGACTGTTTACAGTTTAACAGAAGTTACTTGCATAATTTTTGCAAAGCATCATGGGGTGTTGGGAAAAGGTGGATACAATGTTCTTGTGGAATGATATATAATTTATGAGCTTTAATGGCCTATCACTGACCAGATAAAGCTCACTGTCAGGATTAAGCTCTGAGCGTTCACCATTTGTCAAGG
This sequence comes from Pimephales promelas, assembly GCF_016745375.1. Next base: position 6,773,047 of record NW_024121355.1, on the reverse strand, counting down.
CTCCAGTGCCACACCATTTCGTCTCCACATCCAGCAATGCTGACCTCAGCACTAACTGTGTTCCATAAGTACACAGCGAACTCCTCGCCTCCCATATGGCTGGTTTTGATAAAGTTGTGCAAGCTGGTCTAATGGAGGTTGAGTTTAGAGGACAGTCCTTGATTTTTCCAATACAGCAATTCATCATGGAGCTGTCAGCGATGAAGGCCCTGCACTGATTAAGTGAAGGAACAGTGCCTCACGTGTCCCGCCCCATTAATTACATTCTCGCAGGATTTCCAGTCAGAGATGCAACCATGGGCCCTTCAACCCTGGTCCCATCCTCAGTTGCTGATGATGGAGGTTTTAAGCATTTCCAGTTCCGTGGCAATATCAAGCCCTTCATTATGTTGTCAGCTGAGGGTCAGTGCTGACATCTTATTGCATTGCTTACACCAAAGCATTGAATTAGCTCCAGCCAGGATGTTAAGAGAGGGCTTAATGGCCACAGGGTGGCATAATAAGCCAGCCATCCTGTAACCATTATGGTAATGATCAGCCTAGATCTCATATAATTGGTTTGCTAAATGGCCTTGCGATTATCTTTAGCAGCAGACTTTGGACAATTGACTTTATGCAACCAGACATTATAAATATCATGGACCAGTTTGTTGGATGCATGAAGATTTCTTTGTTAGACACATCTTTGTAACAGGAAATTCCTGAAACCTTTTGGCTGTTTGACAGAGCAACAATACAAATATGATGCTACTTTCATTTCATGTTTCTTATGTCATGTTAGATCGCTTATATTCTTTATAACATCCAGCAATCGGATTCCAGGTCACTTTATCTGATAGGATGAATTAATGTTTTCCAGTTGTAAAATCCATCTCTATCACATTTAATGTCAGCCTCAGATCTCTTTAGGAAATCATATGGATATAGTGCAAAAAAAAAAAAAAATCTGTTTCATAAATGGACCACTAGAGGGGGCTACAGGACAGAGGATCTAGCCACTGCAGAACCACTGCAGTGTTCTCTACATCAGGGGATTTTTAACATTTTGATACCAATGATCCCCTTGTGAGGAATACCCTGACATATAAAGGCATCTATCTGTTTTCATATAGACGGTCTTATTTATTTGTATTTTATTTATACTGTGTATCTGGAAAAGTTAAGCAGGATTTCTGCTGGTCTTAAAAAGGGCTTAAATCAAATGTCATGATATTAAATGCTGCATGCATTGAAAAAAAAAAAAAAAACACGAATATCTTCCTCAGTATTTTTGTCCTGTTTTCCAATACAGATATCTAAACATCTTTAGATCAAGAATACATCTACTTGAGATGCAAATGTTAAATGAGTCTTGACAAATTTTGCAAAATTGGAAGACATTTGTTCTTGTTTTAATCATAAACTTCCTTTTAAATGATGAAGAATATACATTTTTTGCTGTGATCAGAAGGTACTGTAAAAGTTACTTCCTTATTCTATTGGTTGGGAGCACAGCAATTCAAGCTTTTTTTGTAAGATTAATTAAGATGTAACGGATAACTGTTGGAAGTTGTATTGCCAATAGATCTCATTGTGTTTCTGCATAAATGTACATAAAAAATATATATAAATATTAAATATATATATATATATATATATATATATTGATGTATATTGTGCTACAATTTTAGTTCAAAAGTGAAAATCACATTCGTTTTCTCTCTAAAAAACTGAAGCTGAAACAGTCGTCACTAATTTCTGTTTAAGTGAAATTTCTGTTTTTTTTTCTCCTTGTAGTCCTCGAATACTTCAGCTCAAAATAGGTCTTTTAAATCCTGCCGTGTGTATGAATGAAAACTGAATAGAATAATTGAATAGAAAATAGCATTTCTATGTATATGTTTGTGAGGTTGGTGTGTGTGTGTGTGTGTGTGTGTGGTTATGATGAGCTAAGCCAGAATTAGCAGTGATTTACTTCACCGATTTGGCAGCCTTTCTACTTCTGGCACATGATGGCACCCTTGTTCTATAAATACATCCAAGAGCACTCAACGTGCAAGCTCAGTCTTCCTATTATTACTCGTTATTCAATCCTATAGCTACTTTAGCTAGATTTTCAATAAGACAAATTAACGAATCTTTAATTCAATGATGATTGTCACTATGGTCATGATAACTTACATGTTTATGTAAGACATGTTTATATTAACAAATCATCTCTAAAACATATCCTCAGAGGTGCAGATCTAGATTTAATCATATCTTAATTTTTCTTTCTTCAGATTGACCATATCAGCGGAGTGTCCCATGCAGTTGGAGGATTTCCCTATGGATGCTCATGCCTGCCCACTCAAATTTGGCAGCTGTAAGTCCATAATGTTTCATGTTTAATGCGGGAAAATCCCCCTTGCCACTGAGAAAAGAACTGTACAGGTTTCATTTCATTTTAAAATAGCAGATTCCAAGAAATCATAACATAATCCCTTACATTCATTTGTTATTTGACTGATATTCTTACTTAGATGAAAAAGATGCAAGTATAAAATCATGGAACAAATAGTTTTCTTTGGTTGTCTTCGCACAACGTAGAACGGAGGAGCAACATTTTGTATATTTCATATGAAATTCCCTCTACAGGAGAAATTAAGCTTTCTAATATATTAGGCACCGAACACCTCTTTGCATTCGTTTTTCTCTCTGCATATTTTCTTATTACATTTTAGCATATTAAAATGTTGAGTAACAAAAATTGTGTGCTAACTTGGCCCATTTTAGGCAGCTTGACAGAGTGGTGTTTAAAGTATGTCCGGTTTAGTCTCATTATCACGTGGCATCCTGTCCAAGAGCAGGATTAAGATTATCACCTGGTTCTTGCAGAGAGGAGGGTAACTTGAGGACTGGATTAGTAGGAAGGTGTCCTGCCATCCGTCCTGCGCTTACGTACACATTGCACACATAAAAGAAGCCAGGAATGACCTGAGATGAGCTCAGCTTTCTTTGATGTTTAGGACATTACATGATAGGGCTGTACGCGGTGAGCTTTTGGGTTAGGATACTACAGAAACCATGACAGACAGTGCTTAGGAGGGGCGATTGTGCATATCTGAATATTTGATTAATTTGACTGTCGTAGTTGCATAGTAAAATGCCTCATCTGAAGTTCGTTAGGTTTTGAAGACCTCTCATAAGCTTTTTGGCAGTGGTGTTAAACACAGATAAGAATACAGAAGAAGTCAATCTGGCCTGTGGGATGATTTGAATGTTTAAACATTTAAATTAGACCATGCTAAAAAGCAGTTATAGCTGGTAATTAATATTTCCATTGATACAATTTTTATGTGGATTTAATCTTGTGAAAGTTGCTCTTGAAATTCAGTAATTGCATAAGACCATGTATTTACGCTCTGCATGGGTACATCAAGGTTTATCAAATAAAAAAAACGGCCAGTATAAGGGGACGTTTAATCTAATCTGGCCCGTGACCTAAAATGAGTCTGATACCGTGCGTTTGGACATCTCATGGACTTCCCTATGTGATTGTATGGATTGTTCATTTAGTACATCAACATAGTTAGAAGTACCGTAAGGTATAAAATGTAATCTCACTAGCATGCATGGTTTGGCCTTGATACAGACAGCCCTTGAAACGAATGTTGAACCAGCCACACTCCATCAATATTAAGGGATAGTTCACCCAAAACTGAAAATTCTGTCATCATTTACTCACCCAGTTGTTCCAAACCTGTATTTTCTGCTGAACACAAAAGAAGATAATTTGAAGAATGTCTGTAACCAAACAGTGGATGGACCCCCTTTGACCTTCTATAGCATTTTCCATACCATTGAAGTCAGTGGTGTCCATCAACTGTTTGGTTCAAAATATCTTCTTTTGTGTTCAGCAGAAGAAAGGTATTCATACAGGTTTGGTCAGAATTTTCATTTTTGGGTGAACTATCCCCACCCTGCTGTCTAAAATACTCTTGTGCAACCCCCAACCCCCTAAAAATACCCTATACTTTTCATGGGCTGACTAGTACAGTGAAAATATTTTTCTAACAAAGCTTTCAAAAAATGTCTTATTGTCAGTTCAGTTTTTTTCAGACCAATTCTCGTTGTGTTCTGACATTTAAGATCTTCCTTATGGACAGTAGTACACCCAACCGCATTTACTTGTTTTCAGTTTTTCCCCTCCTAATGAATTTCAGAATGAATTATTTCTTTCATCATAGAAACAAAAACTACCTTACTCACCATAAATATTTAAATGAAGGTTGAGCACGGCTACCATAAATTAATAGTACGGTCTTAATAAACATGAACTACTGTATTCTCTATAGAATTCATTAGCTTTTATTATACAGTCATTTTGTTTAATCAGTCATTTCTCAGAATTTTTTAATTTTACATTTTACTTATATATAAAACACCATGTGAACTATCTCAAATGGTATTAATTATTCATTTTCCTTCATTAGGACTTGCATTCTTAGAGTTTAACACTATTTTGATAGTGATATCTCGATATACAAGAGATGAAAAGAATTAGCGATTTAACTTGTAAATCACAAAACAAATGTGTTTACTTGAAGTATTGTGCTGTGTTATGTAAAGGGTTATATAAATTCTGTCTGCACTTAGCAGCTTTTGTTTGGCTGGTTGGATAACAGTGACAGACGCCTTATTTTAACTGTCATCTCAACCAAAATGCCTGAGAAAAGCAACGCTGCCCATATGAACGACAACAGTTTTTTTTTTTTTTGAGTTATGCAACTATTGTATGCATTAGTTAATGTGGAACCTTTTGTTGAGGAATATTCTGCTCTTCAAATAGACAATCATTATCGTAGTTAAATTTCCACAGACACAATGCACATCTCTGGCTATGGATATTATCCTTTACATGTACATAAGCACCTTGAGTGAATCCTGTACAAAGGCATGAATTCACGATTAATGTATAGTCAGAGTAGCCTGGATCCGCCTTCCTACGTACTTCCGCTCCATTTTTTTTATTTTCCTTCAGTACTGCGTCTAGGATTGTGCTGTATTCTTTGTGTTTCTCTGGTCAATTTTTTTACCGGGCCAATCAGCGAACAGAGGGGGTGACTGAGAACGATGACGTTGATGTTGTGCGCTAGTTTGAGACGTCATACGTCACGACCAAACGTTAGCGATTGGGTTATGGCAGATCCAATAGTTTAAGACTTCTACATAGTACCCAACTTCAAGGAAGTTAACGCTTGTCAATGGAGCGATGCCAGACTCTATGTACAAATGAAATGTAGGAGAGTCTGGTGGGACCAGGCTATAGTCAGAGAGTCATTCTCACAAAATAGCCCCTGATGTGAAGCTGAAGAGTCTTGTATCACCCTTAGAGGGTTTATTTTGCAGTAAAGATTGGCTGACTGTACATTATCCCACTTATTGCATGGCTGGACATGAAATATTGATTTCATGAAATTATTTTATTAGGTGAGATGAAAGAGACTAGGGAGTGTCTTGGAGCTCTGAACTCTCTAAATGACCGTCTGACTGTAGATTAACCCACTTACAAATTAATACATATTGGTTTGAATTAAAATGTCTATTATTTCAATTTTGTAGCGAAAACACAAGTACAGCAATGTAGGATTTCTAGATGAATGGAGAACAATTGACAATAAACTCAATAGTTTCATATATTGTTTTCTCCATATTCTTCATTCTGTATCTCTTTATTGACATTTACTTTCTGCCATGTCCATTAAGGTTTATTTAATGACGTTAGTAACAATAAAATATATATTAAGTGCTTTCAGTCCTGCAATACTGCCTTCAGGCTCTCGTGCCATCCAGGCCAGATTCACCTCAAAAGATTATATACTGTAGACCAAAGATTACTGGGGGATAATTCAACCTTGTAAAGGTCCCCAATGGTGAGTCATAGTTTTGTTCGGATTAATCCAATATATCTCTTCCCGGAGAGTTTTGGAAGAGAAATAAGCTAAGGCATATAGGTCAGCAATAGAGGATGTACTGTATGAGGCTGGTCTACAAAATAACTTGTTGAGATCTAGGCCTATTTAAATCACCTTAGGACAGCCAAGCCTCATAATCTTAAAGAAAGACAGACCTTAGGAACAGGTTGAAAGTTGCTGTGTTTATAGGAAATTGTATTTTATTTACGCATACAAGTATATATTACTCATGCTATCGGGTGTAAAAAGTCGTTTTATAGAATTATCAATGTTAATTTAAGGTCACTGTTTCAGGCTAGTGGAAAATATCCTTGCTAAATCTTTGTCTTTACTGAATGTACTCAGTAATGAATGTACTTTTATGTTTATGTGGAATGATTTGAGTGCTGCTTTTTTATTAGTATAGAAGAAATAGACTTTATGAGAAACCTAGTGGCTAATTCAGTTACTTCACGTTGTCATTGATTTTAAATGCTGAAAGGCCTTGAAATTTACATTAAAAGCATGAGTAGATTGTAAATGTGATGCACAGAAAACAAAATGAAAATTAAATATATTTTGAAGGTGCATTTTGCAAGTCTCTGAGTTTTTGCAGAACTATGCCCCCCTCTGGCAACAAGAAAAACTGCAACCAGGTGTGCACGCTTGCACGAGCTGTTCATAACCAAAGGAGCATCAGCCCAACAAATCTTTTGTTACAGTCATAATGTCTTCAAAGGTAATAAAGTTATAAATCAGCAAGTCAATTAGATATATGAAAGGAAAGGCATTTGAGTAAATTACACACTATGTGTAAGGGGAAAACGGGGGTAGTAGAAAACTTCTGTATCCACTTTGTGTTATTATGGAAACACAAGGTTTAAGCATGTATTGGTTAGAAAAATGGGAAAAATGTTGCACAATGCACCTTTAATTTCTTGACATTTAATATATTACAATTACAATGATAATTTATAATTTATATTGAAATTAGATAAAAAAATGTAACATCTTTGACCACAAATACACATAAAACCCCACACATCTAAGCTGGTTTCACAATATTAATGAGGACATCTCATCAAGGGTCTCTGTGGGATTTTGACATGTTTCACTGTATTTGTTAGGACAAAAAAATTTCCCAAAGATTTAGGCCTCTTAAGTTTAGCTAAACCTTTATACACACACATGCATTCTGTCAAGCCAATTTCACTGAACAATTTATTTTAACTGAAAAGCAATTCAGTCATGTGTGAGTAAGAAGGTGATTCTACAGGCTATTCACTCTGTGGGCTATGGTGACCCTGTCTTAATGAAGAGCTACATTAGTTTTTGCTCTAGTCTCAACCCTAGACCTATGAGAAATATTTTGTCCTCCATTTACTAGACCTTGTCACTTCCTTTGCTTTATCAAACACTGGGTGTCATTCACTAATAATCACGTCGATTAATTCAGATTTTTACGTATAAGAGAACTTCTCATGAAAATTCACAGCACGTTAGTACACATGAATTTTTTCTTAATCTCGTTCTAATGTTAGTGAATTTGGAGCGGTTGTGTGCACAAGGTTAGTCATTTGCATAAAACACACCCAAACTTTCTAGATGGGTTTTCCACACAACATTTACAGCCTTTCATCGCTCTCTGCAGACTCACTCTCGCTAGATCTTCGAGCAATGCCAAGTGTGGCAAAACAACTTCCTTGCTCAGAGCCAATCTGAAATCACCACTATATCCTCAAATAGGGTGTTATTATATATATATATATTTTTTTTTTTTACAAATTCAATCTCCTTCTAAATTCAATCCATAGGCAAAGTTTATAGTTTTCCATTTGAACTCGAACTGGTCCAGAGCTATATAGGATCAGCTGATGTGCACTAAATTCAATCCAATTAGATCCACTTACAATCACCACCCATAATAAGTACCAATACTGTCTTCACACTCATTTGGTTCATCTCACCACCTGAACTTGCACCGAGCTTCAAATACCTTTCCTAAGAGAACTGATCTTTTTGATATCTATAAATGTCTCCAGTTTCTCATAAAGCCTGAAATATCACACAGTTGGTAAAGGTTTATACCAAATGCACAATAATCACGACAGCAGTAATGAAGAGAAATGGAAAGGGAGATAACACAGAACACAAGCATGATAACATTGGGAAGCATTTTGCGTGTAACCCTAACCCTACCCCAGACCTAAACCTACCCGCGTCATCCAACTGACACTTTCCTTTAGCGTGATCCTTCGGCGTCATCTAACTGACGCTAAAGGGCGCCTAAAGCCTCAACTATTGAAGCATGGTCAAAGGTGACGCCTTGGGGTGAGAATGCGTTGGAAAATATTGAAAAAGCTTGTAGACGAAGTTACATAGCGACATACAAAAAATACCAAAGGAAAGTAGTTTAGCACAGATACATTTAGATTGATGACTTTTTTTTATAAAAACGCTGGTCCGTATTTCATGGAAAAAAGTGAATTTTTGTGTATACGTTTGTACGTAAATCTACCCACTGATTTGAATGCAAAAATGTATAAATATTATAGAATTATTCTCAAGTTTCATGAACGAACCCCCCTGAGAGGGGTTTATACTATATAACTTTTTACAGTAAACATTAAACATACATCTCTCCCAAAAGTGTGAATCTAAATATGCTCTCTGTCCAAGTACTCTGTATTAACTTTAAAATCTCATTGGGCAGGTTCCCTTCAGAGTCTTAATGGGTCATGTGTGGACTTGTCCTCAAGTGGACTGTCCATTCTGAGAAATGTCTATGAGGATGGGCCAGAAGCTACTTGAAAATGCCTTACATACAACATTACGTTACTACATTATTTCAAAATTGTAAAATCTTTTTTTTTTTCTGCAACCACCCAATTAAATATGGGACTTTTTGGGGGTTAAAAAAACATTAAACTGTATTTGAGTGCTTCAGAGGAGCATCTGTTAGTCAGAAGATTGGTAGCAATATCTATAATGGCAAGCCGTTTTAGCTTAAATTGAATCCAGCCTTACTCGTAGTACTTGTAAGTCGTAATTACTAGTAAGAATTTCAATTGCAGAGCTCTCTAATTCAATTCTTATAGTAACAATTACAATTAGGCTACAAATGAATTCTTACTAGTCATATGTCTTGATTGACTTTCATTCATTTTTAAATCGCAGAGCTCTCTAATTAAATTGTTACTAGTAAGAATCACAATTAGAGAACTACAATGGAATTGTACTAGTAAGAATTACAATTAGAGCGCTCTCTAATTCAATTCTTACTAGTAACAAATTTATTTAGAGAGCTCTCAAATCAAATTATGCCAAGTAACAATTACAATTAGAGAGCTTGTTACTTGTTACTAGTAGAATTGAATTAGAGAGCTCTCTAATTGCAATTGTTACTAGTCATAATTGGATTAGAGAGATCTCTAATTGAATTGTTATTAGCACTCTAATTGAATTCATACTAGTAAGAATAACTAGTAGCAATTAACTCTAATTAATTAGAGAGCTCTCTGAATCAGTTTTTACTTGTAATTATTGCATTAAAGAGCTCTCTTAATATAATTCTTTCTTACTAGTCAGAATGCAATTGGAGAGCTCTGTAATTAAATTAAAGAGCTCTGCAATTACATTCTTACTTGTAAGAATCAAATTTGAGACCTCTCTAATCAAAATTGTTACTAGTAAGAATTGAGTTAGAGAGCTCTCTAATTGTAATTGCTAGTACGAATTGAATTGTAAAGCTCTCTAATTGAATTCTTACTCTGAAAAATGAAATTACAACGAGTAAGGCTGGGAACAATTTAAGCTAAAACGGCTTGCCATAAATATCGATATAGTAGTCGGGGAAGACAATTTTTTTTACTTCAGATTAGTTTTCAGGAATTTGTTGGGGGTATCTAAGAGTCCATATACTGTGTGTGTGTGTGTAGATGGTTGGCAGAATAATCCCTCAGTCTAGATGGGCAAAGTCAATCTTAATTGTGATGGAGACATCCGGCTTGAGTGGCAGGATTAATGTTTTGCTACGAGATTGAATGTCAAGATGGAAGGAGGGGTCGAAAGTGAAAAAAATGGGGTGATATGAAAAGTCACTGTAAAGCTGCAGCTATTTCATGTGAAACAATCATCTACTGAAAATGTTTTTGTATTTTGTTGAATCTGTTCTTAACGTGTAATTCTACTGTTCCAACATACTACTAAAATAATATTATTTTTAAAGTGTATATATATATATATATATATATATATATAAGCTGGGTTCAAGCCCTTTCCAAATCTTTTTTTATTTCTTTTATCGTTTGTCTGTAACAAAAGTTATGGTTATCTGAATTCGGCTGATCGCTATGATTTTCAGAAACGGAATTTTGAGAAAAACAGGTTTAATTAACAGTCACGTCCTGCTAGCGGGATGACTGGCGCTCCCTTTTCTATTGCCTTTTTTTCATATCACATATTTTAGTAATCATCATAGATTAGGTATCATTCGAAAGCTTACAAACTCAAAACTCAACCTGTGAAAACCGTTTTGAAATTGGACGATTGAGAGGCGAGCAAGATCTTTTCAACCAGCAGCTTCAAACTCTGTTGTTCTCTTGTGCTCCGCATCACACCAAACGATAACGCTGGATAAAAATAAATAAATAAAAACTTGTGGGCTGTTGTAGTTAACCCAGGACTGGACTTTATTCTGTTATTTTGTTTATTTTGATAGGTGAACTGTCTTTGTAGTGTTAACTTAAGAGAAGGAGAGCTAAACGGGAGGTATTGTTTTTTCCCCTCCGCTCCGCCGCTGTGCGTGTTCTTAAAGAGAAACACAGTCTTAAAAGCTGCCCATTATAAATCGCTATTTTTATGCACTAAACTAGTGAATTTTCCCAATATATGATACAGAGATCATAAACAAGATTTTATAGAATAATAACTTAACAAAAAACTGACATACAATCTATATCAGCCCATTCTCACCCCCAAGGCGTCACTTAACTGACGCCATGGGAAGCATTTGGACATGCTTCAATATCTGACGCTTTAGGCGCCCTTTAGCGTCAGTTAGATGACGCCCTAGGATCGCGTGTACCCTACCCCCACCCCACACCTAAACCTAACCGCGTCCTCTAACAGACGCTTTCCTTTAGCGTCAGTTAGATGACGCCGTAGGATCGCGTCATGTAAGTGACGCTAAAGGGCGCCTAAAACGTCAAATATTGAAGCATGGTCAAAGGTGACGCCTTGGGGTGAGAATGCGTTGTCTATATTTAGACCTAACTGAAAACGTACCAGCGCGGCATCTGACGGGTTTTCCCAGATCACATCACATATTACATAAGTATATATACACACTTTAAAGAGAGAGAGAGAGAGACTGTTTTTGAATTTAGTGGTCTTAGCTCTTTTTTTTTTTAAAATAAGGCTGCGTTTACACTTGCCATTAACATGCGATCACCTTGATCCAGTCAAGGATATCGGATCATAAGCCACATAAATTGGCTTCTGTATCTGGATAACAGATCAGATCTCGCATGCAAAAAATAAAAATAAAGAAGAATAAAAAAGAAAAAGAAAAAAAAAGTGCTTTCTTTAAATAAAATGAATGGTTCTACATCTTGTGGGTGCGAAGGTAAACATTTCATGTTCTACATCTTTCAGGTGCGAAGGTAAACATTTCATGATGTACTTCGCATTCGATGGTGTCGCAAAGCCACACAGCTCTCAGTTCCGGAGAGAGAAGGGGGAAAATGACAGTGGGCGGGGTTTTGTGTGACGTCCACTTGTGAATGCAGACACGGTGGCTGGATTGTGTTTACATTGCACCGATCACAATGCGTCCTCGACTACCTCCAATCCTGGACACGCTGATCGGATAACATTCCGATCAGAAACGCGTTTACACTTCCGGACAAAATCAGTTGCATGTTAATGCCAAGTGTAAACGCGCAGCCAAAGACTTGCTATCTCTTCAAGTCATATCACTTGAAGTGTTCAATCCTGTTGTCTTCAACAGAAGTGTAGGTGTCTCTTTTTTTAACCTGATGGTCTGATCCTATTATTCAACCCAGGTGCAGATGATTAAATGTATAACTCCCAGCTCTACACTTTGCAGAGTCAGCAAACATGGTCCCTGTTGATAAAGAAAGCAGATATTTTCCCATGATTGACAGACAGGTGTAGTCACTGTACCTCTTTAATCTGAGAAATGAAACTTGCCTGCAACTGACAATGACTGTACAATCGAGAGTAACTAAAATGTATGTAATCTTATTTAAACATGGCACTAAACAGATTACATTTAATTTAACTAATCTTCTAGCCACTTGCTGTGTCTGCTCAATAAGCCATTAACCTGTATAATCTAACTTTGTGTCTGGAATAAAATGTAAACTACTGTGTCTTTTTACAGATGCCTACCCTATCTCAGAAGTTGTGTATAAGTGGACTAAAGGCCCTGGCAAATCTGTGGTAGTGGCGGAGGAAGGGTCACGTCTCAACCAATACCATTTGATTGGCCACACGGCTGGTACGGAAGATATCAGCACAAGTAGAGGTAAACCACTTTGACCCATTCATTGTAATGAGTGTCAGTCAATTGGTAAAAGATCTGTGAATCAACTTGGCAGTTAGGGCCGGGGCCCAAAACGTTTTCTCCCTTAATTGTGAAAATACAATGCTCATTATTCGCCACGATACTGCATTTTTCGTATTGTTTTTTTTTTTAAAGAATTTTGTTTAATTAAAAAACTTGTTTAATGTTATTATTATTATACTTGTGTTTATTTTTATGTTTATAGTTTTATACACACTTTTTATTTCATTTGTAATAAATTATATGTGTGTGTGTGTGTGACAATTAGATTAAAATAACAGTTTAGCTTACAGTTTGATTTCCAGTAATTACATCGCAGTTCCTAATAAAGTCCACATTGCAGTCCCTTATAGAGCTGTCCACTGACATTTTATTTGCTTGCCAGAGAGTCATTTTTTCATAGTTCATCTGATCTTCTAACCTGTTGCATCTCAAGGATTATTTGCCGGACCATAATGTGTTGCATCACACCCTTTCAGTTTTATTCTTCTACATCATGTGACGTCGTCTCTCTTAAATAAAGTGATAGCTGTAGTGATTATAGCTTTTTCAAATCAAGCTGGATGACAAATTACACCTCCCACTCACGGCCAGCTGTCTCTTGGACCAGCATGAGCATAGGAAGAGATGAAGATAGAGAGGGAGGGTAAAAAACAACACTTATCCTGAGCCATTGGGTCTGGAGGGTTAATCCTCATGCCTACCCATCAGTTGTGCTTTTACCATGTGACGTCGGTCCGCCGCCATTGGCTCAAGCCGGCAAGAGAAGAAGGGAGGGGGGGGGGGGATAGGCGGCATCTGCTTAATTCGGTTATGTAAAGAGGACTTGTAATACACTCATATCATTGCTGCCTCTAGCTTTGTAATCATTAAGCTTGGGGGAGGGAGTCGGGGGCTTCCCCTTGTTCCGCCTTTATGGATGTATGATAACCGTGCTGAGCTGGCGTCCAGTCATATTCACTAAGACATTTATCGTACTTTGATCGTGAGCTAGGAAAACAATACCAACTGCGCTGACCATGTTATGTTTTGAACCCTGCTGAACCATCTCTCTTTCTCACTGTGATTGATTTACACATCAAAGTACACCAGCTGTCATCACGTTGCCAAAGGCTTTTTTAGACACAAGCTTCCAGGCCATGGCCTTCCTTTCAGGGAGACCCCCCGCCTCAGTCATTACTGCTGCTAATCTGAGGTGTAAACCTCTTTACAAAGTCATAAATAGATACACCAGTACTTCATATCACGAGCACAGGGCCATTAAGCTCAACATAGAAAACCGGGTAGAGAAGAAAGAAGGAGCAAAGGAGGGAGAAAAAAAAATACTTTTTTAGAGTCTGCCGCCATACAGGGGTGAAATTATTTCTGGTGGAAATGTCAACATTCAATCACATGGCCCGCACTGTAAAGACATCCAGATAACCTGTCACCTTTTATTAATAAGAACTTCCATCCAGAAAATAGCACCTGTCCTTCCCAACTGTTTCAAATTGATTTAGAATCTGACCCCCTTCAGGTGCTCAACCGTTCCTGTCGACTTTCAATGCTACAGTATGTTTTTTGAAGTGTAGAAAAGCAGACCACTCACCAGTTGACCAACATGGCAGCGTTGTTCTCTGCTATGAATGGGAGTTCTCCATAAACACTCCAAAAACTTAGCAGTAAAATCCACCACAGTCGCATGTTTGCAGCTCTCAGAAGATTCCCACCCAGCAGGGCACATCCAAGGTGCAATATATGAAATGGGGCGCTGCCAGTCGTTCTTTCTTCCCTGTCATTGAAATAAAGGGGTGAGCAAGCCGAAGGGGATGCGACGAGCCCCTCGTGATGAGGACATCTTTGCCCCCAGGGCCCTCCCGATGTTCAAACTTTTCCTTGACTTCCAAGGCTCAACAGCTTGTCGTGCTCTTCATCTGATCCACTTGATCTATCCCCTCTGATTCCGACCAGATTTAACGTTTTCGCTGTGTTGTCTTCACTCTTTTTTTGTTCCCCCACTCTCTTTCTGCGTGCTGTATCCTAAACGTGGATGGCCTGGCCTGACAGAATGGATGTAACTATTGAAAGAGCGAGAGACAGACATGTGACAGACAGTGTGTGTGTGTGTGAGAGAGAGAGAGAGAGAGAGAGAGAGAGAGAAGCCTACAGGATGCAGATTGTGACAAGGGATTAGTGGGACACAAAAATCCGATTTTGCCAGGAGAAAGCAGCAGTCATCAGTGGATTTTCTATAGTTTATCAGACTGTGTGGCTCAAAAGGATTTTTGTTTTTTTTTTTCAAAAAAGCTTCAAATTCAATCTTCGCTTGGTTAACAGGATATATAGTTTTTTTCACTTTTTATTCTCTTATCTATTCTAGTTAATGATTTACCTCACCATGTTCCAGAGCACAGTTTGACAGCTCTTAAGCACATCATAAATGTCGCTTTTATTTAGATGATTCTATCCATTTCCATACTAGTGATTTATGTAGTTTTTATTCATTTAAAGTGATCTATTATAATAAGTTTGACTAAAACAGTCAAATCATCTTTGTGGTCAGACTTTACATAAACTGTCCACTATTTGGTGCTAATGAGACCAACATCCAGGATGTCAAAGTGCTTCCCTAAAAGAATACTGACAGAAAAATTCCATAATCACATCACTTCCCAATTGTTTTGATTTGTCTCATATTATGCCTCTATCTTCCCTTGACTTGTGTCACCACCTCTCTCTCTCTCTCTCTCTCTCTCTCTTTTTCTCATTTTCTTTTTAAACCTCTCAGCTGGTTTGCACTTATCCCTCCCAAGAGTTTAATCACACTCTATCCCTCCCTCTCTTAGTCCCTTTGTTTCTTCTCTTACTTATTTTTCCATTACTGTTTTCGATTCTCATCCTTTCTCTCATTTTATTCTTCTTCTGTTTCATTGTTCCCCTGCAGGTCAATACACAGTCATGATGGCCCATTTCTACCTGAAGAGGAAGATTGGTTACTTTGTGATTCAGACTTACATGCCCTGCTTCATGACTGTCATTCTGTCCCAAGTCTCATTCTGGCTCAACCGTGAATCTGTCCCTGCCAGGACTGTCTTCGGTTAGTGCATCCTTTTACAAATTTTTTTTTTTGGCAATTCAGATTTTATACAGATTTCCTTTTTTAATCTACATCAATCAGTTCGCCCCTCATGGAGGATGCCACGTTGAGATCACATTGAGATTTTGTAATTTAAAAAATATATTTATATAATCATATATATATTTCATAGCTTTAATTTGTTTTCCTTTTTTTGTTGTTGACATTTTAGTACTTCAACTTATTTAATTTAGTTTATAATTTTCAGTTTTCAGAAAACAATGATAAATATCGAAAGGACATTACATGTAGTTATGCAATGCTGGCATTATTAACATAACAAAGTAGCCTAAAATTTGCACGATTTTGCATGATATGCGATTTTTAGATTTAATCGGCGCGATTTACTGCAATGTCAGAACCAGAACAAAAGTGGATGTTTCTCACTAGTTCAGATGACATTTCCTGGTGAAAATTATTATGTTGGTCATACTTCCAAAAAGAATAATCTGTGATTCTGAATGCCAGTATCGACACATGGCGCGGTGACTGACAGCCTCACACTCTCCTCAAACATTGTGTTCATCCACGCTGTGCCGTGTCCAGGGTGTTGTAGTACAACTCACGTAAAGTTGATAATTCCACGAATGACTGTAATTGCAGATTTCGAACAGAGATGGCGACAAAGAGGAAAAACTACAGACTGCAGCTTTAACCTGCTGTCAGCCCTTCTGGTTGATGGTGTAAATTCACCATCTAATTCTTGATGCAAAAAAGCATCATTCTTTATTGAGAAAACCCAAATTAAGTGTATAATGTTTATATTTGGTGATTTGCTTGAAAACTTGAGAAAATGCTAACGTTAATGCTAATAGCTTTCTCCAGTTATTATAGATCTCTAAGACAGATTTTGTTTATTTGTTGATATTTCAGATTTTGTTTTTTTCAAGAAAGGTTTTATTCTCTACGGACCAGGGGCCTCATGTATAAACGTTGCGTACGCACAAAATGGGCATAGAAATATGCGTACGCATTTTTCCACGCGCACATCGGGATTTATAAAAAATAAACTCGGCGTAAATAAGTGCGCACCGTAAGGATGCTCTTGACCGTGCGTACGCACTCTTTTAGAAGAGTATGGGTTTTGGCGACACCGATGGTGAGCTGGAGTCAAATGTCTTTTTGCTTACTATTAGACAGAGAATCTAAAGAAAATTATACATCTACAGAAAGATAATACAAATATAATTTCACAAACCTATCATCACTTGAAGCAAACATCCATCCCTTCTTAAATGACCGTGCCAGCATGCGCGTTGGGCCGTTTGGTGAAACTGACGCACATAGCCTATAATCTAACGGCAGATGAAGTAAAACCGTAAATCTTCATTATGAGTCCAAATCATAAATACAGTCCATATTCACAATAACAGTTTAAATAAATAAGAGAATGGTTTAAACTATGTTTTACTTAAGATATAAACATTTAGATTAAATATGCCATTAAAATATGAAAAATATATTTTTTTTCATAAGATAAAATATTTTAAATATGAGTTAAACTCTTAAACTACATGAAATCATTACGGAGAAGTTACAATATATATATATATATATATATATATATATATATATATATATATATATATATCAATAAAAAGAAATAGACCTATTTGTTGTGGATGCATTGCTTTTGAACACTTTTCTTCTGGCATGCTGTGTTTTAATGTTTTAACTAGAGATTGTCTGAGAAAACTATTTCGTGCAAAAATTGCACAACCATGTCTATCTCTTTCTATTAAAATATAAATCAATTAAAAATACTATTTGGCCAGTGGAAAAGATTGAGAAAAACTTTCTCTGAAATGTATTTAACACTATTTGATTTAATCATTCAAAAACAAGGCAAGGATATAGGCCATTAAAACAAAATGTTTGTAATAATGTGACGGCACATCCGCATTTCATATTTTTCTTACGTCTTGTACCGTTAAACTTGGTATCACGTGGATGAATAATCATATGCAAATGATATGCAGATGAGGATATGCATATTTAAACTAGGCGTTGTAATCTCCATATGTGGTTATTTCGGGGAGGAGACGCACATCCGCATAATCTTCCGCTGACTGGGATTTATAAAGTGAATTCTGCGCAGGTTTTGGCGTACGAACGGTTTTATAAATCTGAAAACTTTTGTGCGTACGCAAATTCTGCCTTATGTGCGTATGCACACTTTAAGGATGAAATCTACGCAAAGTTTTATACATGAGGCCCCAGGCCTCCATCTAATAAGTGAATCCAAATATAGCCTTATGTGATTTCTTAAAAATGAATGCTAAAGCTAATAGATTTTTCCAGTGATTATAGATCTCTTACATAGAAACACACACTGATTGCCCCTTTTAAAAAACTCATTAGTGGTCTTCATAGCATCAGATATTTACTCCCCAAGGCATGACTGTATGCAGAGCATCTTTTAGAACTATATTCCCTTTTCACTCTTCTGGCATATATGGATTCTTAGCTGTTGCTCCTTTTGGCCATCAGTTAATGTTTTGCCTACATCGATAATTCTCATCAAAATGGAAATCAGAATTGACTGATTCAATCAGAGGGAATGAAGAACTAATCCACTCAGATGATTGTTTCTGAATTCACACCGCCATTTCCATTTAATTCTGAGGCCTTGAATTGTATCTTGGCAATAATCAGCAATAACAAGCGAGCAGACAGTCCACAAGGAATATGTGCCCACGCAAACAAGATCTCTATGACTGGCCAACAAAGGATACATCAAGACAAAACACTTTCTCACACACTTATACAAATATCCATGAACAGTGGTTTAAAGACCCGCTAACTGATATCGCACATGTGACAGTATTTTATTTGCATAGCCCGAGGCTGAGAAATCCCGGAGTTGATGCCTAAGAGACTGTAGTACCATAGCTATTTATGTTTAAAAGTCTCTGTGTCCGCTGCCTGGGGCAATCTGCAGATCTCCCTCTGACAGGGACAGACACCACTGCTCCTTCAGCAATTCTCCAGAACTATTGTCAGGTGCTTTGCATAAAGAATATTTAATGATACTTTCACTCTAAGGGCATGCTTGATGTTAAAAAAGGTTATATTTGAACTGCATTGATGCTGTGTTTGACCTTTCGTTGTACTTTTTTTTTCTTTGAATAAACTGCATTTCTGGGAATGAAATTATCTTAATGTTAGCATTCCCCACTGGTTTTGGTTTGTTTTGTTGTTAAGATGAGTTTATGATTCATGAATCAAGTATTTTAAAAATGAAAAGAATTATGTTGGATGAAAGACAAAATTTCCCTGTCACTAGTAGTGGCATTCACAAAATGAATGAAAAGATTTTGATGGATTACTACTGTTATATTTTTTGGCACACAAATAATTTTATTTTAAAAGCATTGCATTGCCTTGCATAAATAAGTTACAGTTTAACACTTTTACATTTTTTAAAAAAATTATAGTTTTACTCTCTTTACAATTTTTTTATGTTTTTGAAAGAAGTCTCATGCTCATCAAAACAGCATTTATTCAAAAATACAGTAAATACAGTAATACCATCAAATATTATTACAATCTAAAACAACTGTGTTCTTTTAGCTTATTTCTGTGATTGCAAAGCTAAATTTTCAGCAGCCATTACTTCACAGAATTCTTCAGAAATAACTCTAATATGCTGATTTGGTGCTCAATCAAGAAATACATGTCTATAAATAGAATGCGTTCTTGCTGAATAAATGTATTTATTTATTTTATATTATTTATTTATTTATATTTTAAAAATTCATTTCTGATCTCAATGGTATTACTGTATATCAGGTTTTCCTCAAAAATATTAAGCAGCAAAAACAGTTTTCAACAATGATCTGAATAGGAAATATTTTTTTAAGCACCAGAATGATTTCTGACAGGATCATGTAACAGTGAAGACCAGAGTAATGGCATAAGACACTTCTTTCAAAAACATAAAAAAAACAGTTGTTCCAAACTTTTTTTTTTTTTTTTACCAGTTGTACATTTATTTTGTATGGAAGAGGATTAAGGAAGAGGACAACTCTGCCATCTCCTCTATGGCTATATGTGAACAATGATTTCATTTCGATTATTTTTTTTTCTCAAAACACTACTTTATTCTCGAAATTTAAAGAGTTTAATCTCGCATTATAATGACTTTAATCTCGTTATTTAATGAGTTTATTCTTAAAATTGTATCACGAATTTTTTCTTCGAAATTTAACAAGTTTAATCTCGCAATATAATGACTTTAATCTCGTTATTTAATGAGTTTATTCTCAAGATTGTATTTAGACTTTTTTCTCGAAATTTAACACGTTTAATCTCGCATTATAATGACTTTAATCTTGAGATGGTTTTATTTTTTTTTATTATTGGTTGGCCCTAATCCTCTTCCATAATTTTGCTTTAGAGAACTCTTATCTTATATTTTTAACATCTTTGTTTGATCCTTGACAGGTGTGACCACAGTGTTAACCATGACCACCCTCAGCATCAGCGCACGCAACTCTCTTCCTAAAGTGGCGTATGCCACCGCCATGGATTGGTTCATCGCCGTTTGCTATGCCTTTGTGTTTTCAGCGCTTATTGAGTTTGCCACAGTCAACTACTTTACCAAACGCAGCTGGGCATGGGATGGAAAGAAGGCATTGGAAGCCCAGCAGCCTAAAGTAAGTTAGTATGTGTTTGAGTGTTTTGTGCATACGTGATGTTCAACTCTCAGAAAGTGTATTTTTTTGAGTGCAATTGCACAGCATGTCAGTTCAGTTTTGACGTGAAGATCGCAATACACTGCATCGCTCGGAGTGGTTATATAATGTGCTTTTTTCTAATTGTTTCGATACACACAAACAGCTTGAGAGTCCTCAGTGACAACATTTCAGAGAGTGACACTTACTCATTTCAGCGGCTTTATTAGATGTGCTGCATTTGTGTTAGCTGCTGATGAATGTCACATTTTGAAATTCCACAAGATGAATTATTAGCCTTTATCCAGAATGCCCTTCAGACCAGCCACTTCATTGAAATTTCTGAGATCTGCTTGTTTGATGTTCATGTAAATGCCAGGTTTCCCCTTACGCAAGATGCATTTTCACCCAGGTGGTAATTTTTCTTTCACACTGAACAGAATTCAAAGAGCGGTCAGTGCACATGTCACTGTGGTGAGTGTGTTAGTAAAGGTTCTACAGTTAGACCTCTGAAGGTCAGATTTGGACCTTCAGCACAGCTTTCTTAATGTCACCCTCCGTTTTTTTTTATCAAACACCAGCTTATTCTTTCTCTCCTGCTGAGGAGTCTTTCTAAAAGCCCAAAACCACTGCTGTGGGGTCCTTCTTTAGGCTAGAGCAGTAAGTGATGTAGAAAAAAAGACTTTTCATTAATGGCATTATAGGTATACACACATTTGATAAAAAAAAAATAGCAAAAACAGTAATTTTGGGAAAAATTATTACAATTTAAATATTTTTTTATCTTCTGTGATGGCAAAGCTGAATTTGAAAGAAAATTAGAAAGTGCTGTGTCCTCGTTTTATGATACCTGAGGACACCCATGGTCTTTGCGTCGTTTGCTTGGGAGTGGAGCATGCATGTTCAGCACGCGAGGGGGAAACATTTCACTCATGCTTGACCCTCTTCTCAAGGGATGAGGGACAATCTAGACCCGACCATCTGATCAAACTGTAGACCTATTTCAAATGTATGTTTTATTTCAAAAGCCTCAAATTAGAGATGGTTGTTGTAGTACAATTGAAGAGTTTGTTTTAGAGTCAAATAATGTTTTTGAAAATGTTAAATCTGGGTTCAGGAAGCATCATAGTCCCTACCGAGTCTACACTTTTAAAAATTATAAATGATATTTTGTTATTTGTAGACTCAGGGGACTCAGTCATGTTTCTACTCTAGATTTGACCACAAAATCCTTATCTCGCGCCTTGTACTATATGTGGGCATTAAATGTTGTGCTCTGGATTGGTTTAAATCATATCTTCATGATAGATCTTTCTCTGTTTGTCTCAATGGTTTTTCTTCATCTAGATGTGCCTTGAATTTTGTTCAAGGCTCTATTTTGGCTCCTGTTTTGTTCTCACTATAAATGCTTCCTTCAGGGTTAATTTTTACCAAGGATTGGGTGTCATTCATATTCATTTCTCTGCTGATGACGCCCACATTTATCTGCCCTTGAAGCATACTGATAAAACAAGCTTAAGATCCTTAGTTGCTTGTCTGTCTGACATTAACTTTAAAAAAAAAAAAAAAACTTGCAATGTTTTAACTACTAGACTAACTGAGACTTGTTACAGTAATTGTATACTGTTGCCCTCTTGCTGGTTTAATTACGTCTATTGTTCTCCTCGGTTGTAAGTCGCTTTGGATAAAAGCGTCAGCTAAATGATTAAATGTAAAAGATTATGATTTGGTAGACTTGGTCTCCTGTAATTTTTGATTCTCCACTCAAATTTGATAAATTCTGTAGTTAAATCTATTTTTTTTAATCACGATTGCTATCTTAAGCTAAGACTAGAGGTTTTTATCCTTTCTAGAGTTTTAGAGAGTGATCCATGCATTTGTGTCATCTTGATTTATCCTCTTTATATTGGAATAAGTCAATCTAATATAAATCGACTTTACACTCAGATGGTGAAAAATGCAGCTGCCATACTCTTGACTTGCACCCTGAAGTTTGATCATATCAAACCTGTATTGTGTTCTTTGCATTGGCTGTTGGTCTGTTACAGAATTGATTTTAAAGGTCCCCTGACATGGGGTTATTTTATTATTTTATAATGTTTCCTGGGTTGCCCTTATAATGTTAGTATGTTTTTAGATCAAAAATAGTCATAATTTAGAAATAAAAGGCAATTATCCTAGCCCGATTTTAGCCTCTGATTTGAACGCTCTGTTTGAAGGGGTGTGTCCGCTGTGGGATTCAGTGTAGCCAGCCACTGCTGTGATTGGCTGACATGCTTGCATATTAAATACTGTATCCATGTATTACATGCGAAACTTTCTCAAATACTTTTACTACACCTATTATAGGTTTTTACTATTACAGCTATCAAGATTAACGAATCGTGAGAAGTTTTTAAAGTATTTAGATCTATTCCCATCACATACAATTTTTCCGTGATGAGCATTGAGCAGGACAGTCTGTTGATCGCAAGAATGAATATCGTATCATTGCAACGCAGTTTCTGCTCTCTCTCTAATGCTTTCACCAATGCAGACATGATGATGTACATAAAGTAAGAGCTTCGTTGTGCAGTGTGCATCATTGATTTCATAACGAGTTGTCCAGATAAACTTGTGCTGTGTGGAAAGATTGTTCTTTGATTGCTTTCTGTATAATTTTCTCAGAATTTAAATACGATTATTTTCATCCTACTAAAAGAAACGATGTGAAGTTGATATTTTAGTCACTGATGCAAACAGTATTGAACGATTTTGAGAGAACTTGGCTTAACTTACTGAACTTGAAAAATTAGGCTACACATCAGAAACTGTTGCTTGGTAGCTCGATTGATTTATTTTCAGACGTTCATCGAGGTGAGGAAACAGTCGTTGGTGAAATGTTTGGACCATACAAAACTTTGGGAAGTGTTGATGGCGCATTTCCAGAGAAAATAAAATTAATCCATTGTTTCTTCAGAGGCTCGGATGAAGGAACTAAAAAATACTTTTGTGTTCAATTTGTATATCCGAACACTGATCAACTGCCATGCTTCGCTCGTTTGCAAGCCATGATATCTCTCGAGGAAAAACTCAAATCTCAAAGCTATTTCTCTTGGGAGGTAACCTTTCCTCGTTATAACGTAATAACGAGGAGATTCAAGATCAGCTCGTCTGAGCTGCAGAAAAGAGAAAAATAGCCAAAGCTCGGTTTACACCAATTGAAAATTCTAGACACGAGGGAACCAAATACAGGCTAGGGGAACTAATATTATTGTTAAAAAACCTTAGAAAGTGAAAATTTCATGTCAGGGGACCTTTAATATTTTACTTGTACTTTTGTTTTTAAAGCTCTGAACGGATCAACTCCAAAATATCTCTGTGAACTTATAAATCCAAATACATCGGTTAGATCCAGTGTTGGGCAAGCTACTTGGAAAATGTAGTGAGATAAACTAGCAGTTACTGTATGAAATGACGCTTCACTACACTGAAGCTACCACCTTGGGAAATTTAGCAAGCTAAGCTACAGCAATACGGCTAAACGAGTTTACTACATCTAAGCTATTTTTTATTTTTGTTTAATTTTTATATTGAATCAACTTCATTCCAAGTCAATGCTGTCTCATTTATCAGTAAAACTGACAAATTATGCCTGCCTATCTGTTTAACTGACAGTTTAATTGTTTATTCAACAATTGTTCCAAACCAATTTGGCAACAAACAAAAAAATGAAACCATAACTATATAAAACCACATACCTATAATAACTTTTAACAAAATCAGGTGTCGGTTTTTCAAAAAAAACGCTGTTGGAAAGTTGGTCTGACCGAGCACCACAATAAACGTGTAGCCAATCAGCATTAGGGGGCATATGATGATGGAGGAGAAAGAGTGAGCAAGAGGGAGATTTTAAGAAATACTGCTATGATAAATAGACATTCGTTCTTGCATTGTGTGTGTAACTGAGGCCAGCTAGTCACACCAGAATAGAGAAGCTGGTGTTTAATGTCCTTGTTAGCACCTGTCTCGCATGCTGGCGATCGGGTTTCGAGACCAGCTCGGAGCAAGGCGGTTGTGTGCGGGCTGTAAAGTGAAGTAATGAAGAGCAGGGGTGGGTTTGTTTAGGTTGATTTTTTACACATCAACAGTATTCAACGTTTTTTTTTTTTTTAATTGCTTACTCTACCTTTAATGAACGGTGGTGTGTGTATGTAGTGTATGTGTGTTTTCTGAATTCTTTATAGCAATTTTGTTGTTATTCAACAAAATTATTCAACGAAGTTATTCAATGAAAATCTTTCTTTCCAGTGAGCTGTTAACTGCTGTGACCACTCGAGAATGGATTTTTCCAATTTGATCCAGTTCATGTATTGTAAACTAGATTACAATCAATTTACAATCAATTAAATGGGCTTTCTATAAGCAACTCAATACTTTTGTCCACTGGCATGGTGACAAATTACTTCTTCCCACCTGAAAGTACTGGATATATGCAGTACAGCAGGATTTTTAGAGCTGGAACCACATCCTCTCTTCAATCTAAAGTAATTATAGTAATTGTGGAGAAAAAAAATGCGTGAAAGCATGATAACTTCTCTAGATGAATATTTGCCCAATGTCTCACTGATTGAGAACAGAAGATTACTGTGATAAACTAACTGGCATTTTACTTTAAAACTGCCTCGAAGTCACTTGCACATACTCTTGGTAGCAGTCTTGACTGCTCCATTATTATACTGTTGCTTTATTAATTCACTTCTTCTGCTGGCCTTGCAGAGGCCATTGTTTAATGTTCGGAGTCAGATCTCTGTTTACCCTGGCTGTTTTTCCACCTTTAATTAGAAGTGTACGACCTTCACACTGGTTCATTATCTGGGCTTTCTGCAAACAGATAGTTAGCAGCTTCATTCTTACACTGACAATCTTGTTTAAAATCTCTTGACTCTAAAAATATCTTCTCCTCACCTTTCTCAACCACAGAAAAAAGACCCACTGGCGCTCTCCAAAAAGCCGAACAATGCCTGCTCATCTGGAGTTAACTTCACCCCCAACATCACAAAGGATGCGGCTATCTCCACCATCTCCAACAGCACCACTGTTCAGTTGAAGAGCGCTGAGACCAAGCCCGCAATGGACCCCAAAAAGACCTACAACAGCGTCAGCAAAATTGACAAGATGTCCCGGATAGTGTTCCCGGTCCTCTTTGGGACTTTTAACTTGGTCTACTGGGCCACATACCTCAACAGGGAACCGGTGATTAAAGGTGCCGTTTAACCCCCGCAAAATACCTGACGCCACCGCAACATTCCCTTCACAGCCTCTTTTTCGTCTCCTCTTCAGTATTCAACAACATGCTATTCTCATGACGAGCACTCATTTACTGCACCTCTCACTTCGCTAACCTATAAGAGGAGTGCTCTTCTTGCATTTCTTTCCTGATTTCATAAATTGCATGGGAATATAATTGCCATATTTGCCTTGAATTCTTATTTTATATTTCCCTGGTTTCCACTGGTTATTGCATTCATCTTACAATGCACTATACAAGCAACCATTTCTTTCATAATTTTTTTTTTCCAAAGGACCTGGACAAAAATTACTGCATTTGGCATCAACATTTATCACAGACTAAAAAAAAAAAAAAAAAAAATTAAGAAAAGAAGTACAGCAAGGCCAAATGCTATGCAAAAACCGTTTTCTACTATGTTGTAATGGGTAATTGCTTATAATGAAACCCTTGCTTTATATTAATGGACTTGAGGCTTCTCTACTTAATGTTTAATAGCTTTAGCATCAGTGGTGTTAGGCAGGCAGATGCTATGCTATGTTTTAGCCATGCTAAAAATGTTGCCTTCAGAGGGATTACTTCATACCACGAGGACTCGGTAATGTCCCGCAATTACTGATTTCACTTTCATTTGTCATTTTTTTCTAAGCTTTTTTGAAGTAGCTCAATAGAAATGTGCACCTTAGGCAGCTTTTCACACTTAAGACCAAGATATTCTGCAAGGTGAACAAGGTCGGGTTGCAGCTAAGACTTTCAAATCATTTGTACATAGCTTGTGTATGCTTTGCTTTTAATGTAGATGCGGCTTAACATTAGTGAGGAAGAGCTGAAAATGGTTCTGTGCAGCCAAAGCGACATGATTGGGAGCTAGGTTGCTGATGGTGAAAACACAGACTGTGTTGTGAAATACTGTAGGCTTTGACAGAATATGCCATTTCTTTACAGTTAATAGTTTTTAATTTGGCTTTTCATGCTGTTTAGGTGGCAGCCATTTTCTTACTTTTCTCTTTGTTGTAAATCGGTCAGTGGGCTTTGAGGTTAGAACGAGTCAGAAAAAGCCTTTAATGTTGACACCTAGCGATATTTTTTGCATCACCAAGACATGTGAAATCAAATGATCAGGTAAAAAGTTTGTTCTGAAAACAAAATGAAAGAAACATTTACATAGTAGTAATGAATACTATTTTTTCAGATTCTCAAAATGTGAAGAAAGACAGAAAGAAGGTCAAACAAACCATAGAAAGGTTGAACCTGCTGTTGTCAAGCATGTTAAAATGGAAATGTCACACCATAATGCCATTTCTGGCCTTCAACTGAAACGCATGGCTACTTACTTGGGCAATTACATGGAGGAGAGAACAATGGCCTTGTTACTGCGAAAATGTGACTTGGGAAGATTTGGTTTTTATCCTGTAATCATTCTATTCTGAACTTGTTTCATGGAAGTGAAACGGCACAAAGAACTAAGTGACCTAATGGATGATGTGTAGCTCATTAAGAGGCCAACTACAAGAGCCATTAAACTCCTCTCTTCTGTATGCCACTCAGGCCTATAGGAGAATGAATCATGAAAAGTGTTTGAGTGAGTCGGTAATTTGCCCTTTTACAACAATGGATGTTTCCAGAAATGTACAGCTGTTCCTCAAAGCATACATGTCTGAAGCAATAAATTCTGCCTGATACGTTTCTTGACCAAGTTCTCTGTTCAAAGACATTTCTTATGCAAACTTTAGAATTAAACTGCCCTAGAATGTTTGTGACCTTACAAGGAAATGTTCCCACATTGATGAGTTCAGTTAAAAGGAACAAATATCAACAATGACTTCATTTACATCAAAGATAGAATGCTGCTCGTTTGTGCTGGACCATGTAGGGATTTTATCTTTATTGGGTTCATGGCTGCTATTCACAGGATCATGGCAATAAGACTGTGCACATGAAGCTTAGCATGATGTTTTCCTAATGGAACAGTTGCTGCGGAAGCCACTGTAACTGGAAGAAGGATTCTTCCAGGGATTACTCCTGGGATTATACAAAACACACACACTGGTATTTCTATCATTATGGGGACATTCCATAAGCGTGATTGCTTTTATACTTATACTGTATAACTGTATATTCTATCCCCCTACACTACCCATCACAGAAAACTTTCTGCATTTGTAGATTGTCAAAAAAAATAATTCATTATAAGCTTGTTTCGTCATGGGGACCTTAAAAATGTGTCCCCACAAGGTAAAGATTTACTGGTATTAGTATACTTGTAGAGACATTTGGTCCCCATAATATATGGATTACACACACACTCAAACACAAGCATGCACACATCAAGACTAGAGTTCCTGGAGCAGGGAGGATGCGGAATCCTTCCTCTGGTCCTGTGTGCTGGCAACATCTGGCCCACATCTGTTTGCGAAGGATTTAGCTTCACTTAAGTTGCTTTTTCCAACCAGTGCTTCTTTACATAGTACCAAATTAAACTAGGACCAGTGCAACCAAGTGACTGCATTTTTGCATTGTGAGTGCTACTAGCATATTGCTGGACACTGACAGCTGTGCTCAGTGTGTGATGTCCTGTACATAGTACAAAGAATATACAAATTAAATTTGTGTATTCTATGCATATACTGTACATGTTTGTCACCATTCTTAAGATTCATGAATGTTATGCTGTTATTTTGTTTCAGAGTCATTCATTTGAAATGTCACAGTCTTGTTGGGGGCACACAGAAAGACTTTACTTCATTTTATTACATGTAAGGCAAGTGTAAGCCACTCCAATATACTGAATTCATCCCTCACACAATAATGCACAGCATGCCAATGGATGTTAAACCTTTAATCCCCTGAGTGGCGGAGTGAGAGCCTGGATTCCTATTCCTGGTGCCGGACCGGAATTCCGCTAGTGTACAGTTTAGAAGCTGTCACTAAGATATGTCATTACAGATTTATGTTTGTATTGTGGATAGCTACCCAGTTGCTTTCATTTTATTATTAAGAAAAAAAAAAAAACATAGATTGCATATCCTAAAGCTGAAAATGCATTTTCTTATTAAAAAGGGTTCGGTTATGTCACTATTTTGATTTAATCTATTGTGCAGAGATGACAGCTGAAAAGCATTTAAAGTGGTAGTGACATGATTGTTAGCATGGAATAAATTTGAAAGTGACATAATACATTGACCATCCACAATTGAAGCATAGAGATGTCACAACTGGCAAGGATTTAAAAGCATAGTATTCAAAACAGTTGTACGCTCTATTATTTGCATCATTATTGTCATAATGTATTTTGTAATTGATTTTAATCATTTTGCTTTTACAGGCCTTTGTTGTGCATTTGTTTCCTTTCATTTAAAGTGGTCTAAAACGTGTTTGTTTTCACTAGAAGGTTTGGCACTACTTTGATTGTACATCTATAATTTGCTAAGTTTTCAATTGTGGTCAGTTTCCTTGTGGTTAGCTGCACTCGTTTTTTTTTTTCTCCCACTTAGTTTGGTTTAGTAGCCTATGTGCTGCACTTCCAATCTGCATTACTGTAATCAGCCACAAGAGGATAGTCTATCATGCATTTGAACTAGCCGAGTTCATGCTCTCACTAACCCAAAAAGGGAGACACAACACTGTCATAAGAACTTGAAAATATGCGATTTAGTTCGACGTGTTGTTTGATTATTATTAAAACTGAAGTGTGTAATTTCTTATATGTTAAAATACTTTATCCAATATTTAGAGACAATAATAAGCAATGCATTTTAGGCTGATGTTTCTACTATATTGCTTTGTGGTGCTACCAAACTTTCGATCTCGACAAGCGATCTGAGAGTGCGCGAGGAAGGGGGAAACCTGTTTGAAACAATCGCCATTTTTAAAAATTGTTGTTCAAAACAGTGGAGCAAAAACACTTCAGCTTTAATGGAACTCGTTATTTATTTATTAGTATTTGATTGAATGTCACAAAAGACTTCTAAATAATCAAAATTTGACTTGCCTTTGGCGTTTTTTTAAGTGTAGCAGATACTGAACTTTCTAGAGAGAAAGTCAGGAAAAATCTCACAACACGCACAGCAAAGCCAGAGAGAAAGGGCTTGTTTTTTCCTAAAGTGCGTGGGCGACTGAGCTGCCTGTGGTGATAAATGTCGGCGCTGTCTCTCAAATATTATACTGCATATGTGCACCTGCTCAGACATAACAATGCGAGGACAAAGTATGGATAGCCATTTCTCCAGCTTTAAAGGTTAATTTAGCAGCAGTATATCCGAGTCAGATACTAAAATAAAGAATGACGAATGACATTTCACTTGCAATAATATGAGTACAGAAAACTGCATTTGTATTTATATTTATGCCAGAAACACCAACATGTGCGATGCAATGAATAAGACGCTGTAATAATTAATTCGACTCTAAATTGGATGATGACATTTTCTGCATCCTCAATCTTGCTCTATTATCGGGTTAATCGCACTGCGATCAATGCACATGCAAAGTAATTGCAGCAATTATGCGCCAATTTTCATTTGGAACACATAGTCCGCGCGGTGATCATTTACCTAGCTGATACTGTAAACAGCCGCTTCTGAATGTCTCTCCTCGAAGCATTCTGACGCTGAAAATATCAGATGCACCCGAAGATGATCTGAAGTTCCACCGAAGCGTCTGGGAAAGCAGACTTTGGTTTTTTTTATGACGTAATTTGGAGAAACTAACGGATGCGTTAGAGGTTTGAATGTGTCCACTTTGTAAGTTTGTGCTCTCTGCCTCTGTGTGAACGTCAGTATGTGTATCTGGTGGTGCAATCTAAGGCAGCGCAACTTCAAGGAGCAGGAGGGGCTCTCCTATTATTATTTGATCTCGCTAATTGCCAATGCAAGTGAACTTTAAGCACCGGACACTAAGACGAGGAGGACTTACCGTTCCCGTTGGACTATAACCTATAGACTGCTCGCCACTGTTTTAATTGAAGCTGGAAGAAAAGGGCTGCAGCTCTGTCACTATTTTTTTTTCTTCTTAGAAGAGTCTCCGTGTTGAATGTGGCACACTGCACGGAGTCAACCTAAAACATGTCCACCAAATTGTTCCTCTACTTCTTACTTCTGTCAGTGTTTCGTGCATGGTAAGTGACGTTGCTATCCTCTTTGACTTGACATGAATTAATTGTTCATGGGTAATTCTGTTTATCCGTTGCAGATTTGTTCTGTCTAGCCTGATGCCACATAATATCACCAATCTGGCGATTAATATGTGATGCACGCACTGAGCACCTAAGTTTAACAATAAGCCTTTTGATTTGTGCTTTTTAAGAAGTTCAAAATAGGCTACTTTATTTATTTAAATATTTGCATAGTTTTTTTTTTTCAGAGCTTTTGTAAGACTTTACTGTCAGTGTCATGTATTTAAACAGCATCTACGTTGTTATCTGCAAGATTGGTCTTTGCTTGGGTTTCCTGATGACATAGACAATTATGCTTGTAATAATAATTTTAGCTACCGTCGTATCCTAGGTTACTGTAGAGATAACGCATGCGTTCGTCGTTACCGGAGGTGTCAGTTCCAAAGGTGCTGACCTACGTGTGTCCAAAAGTTTGTATTCAAATCCTAGCGTGAAAATGGAAAACGTGGAAATTACATTCTATTTTGTCGAGGTTCCGAAAGTTGTTAAAAAAGTTCTGAAATGAATTATAGAAATTATAATGGTAGTAATTGGCTCAACTTGTGATGAATAATTTGCACGAGGTGTGAATCGTGCATCTTGTGTCTTTGTGACTATATGTCTCTGTAAAGACCACCAAAAGCTACTGGAGCAGATATGGACCTTTCCTTGTAGGGGAAAGAGTGAGTCACTCAAATGTTCTTTGTTAAGGTTGTACATTGTTTGTCCTTGATCAGTTTTCCTATTATTTTAATGTTAATGTTAATATTTTAAGTGTCTGATATCTGATATTTAGAACTGATAGCCTATTTAATTTTATTTCTAAATTAAAAAACAATCAATCTTTTTGTTTACATTTACATTTAGTCATTTAGCACTGAGGACTTACAACATCTTACAAATGATGACTAAGTTTACTAAAGCCAATTATTATTTAACTAAAGCCAATAATTAAGCCAATTATTTCTATTAGGCTATCTCTATGAATACTATGTTTTATTTTTTTAAACTTGGCTTTCCTTGGGAAATATATACACAATGAAGAATATATAGCCTCTCTATTGCAATTAGTTACTTAAACTTATCAAAGTAGGCCTTCAAAGTTGGCATTTAAATTTAGGTCTCTGAGGTTGGTATTTTTTTAGATAGTGTACAGTGATTTGCAATGATCAAAATATATTCATATAATTTAATTAGCACTCTGGTCTCTGATAAAATGCTGAAAAAAATGTCCATTTTAAGTGGCATGTAATGGACTTATGTGTGATTAGAGACATGCCATTTGGATAATGATGATTTTGGGGAACATGACTTAGAATCCTTACTCTGCGTCTGACTAAAGTTCTACTGAGTGCTTTGGGAAACCCAACCTTTAACTGTCATTTAGTGCAACTGTGAAATGCTTTCTACTTCCATGTTGTTTTCTTTTTTCTTGTCTGATTGCTAACCAGTCCTCTGTACTCTCTCAAAAAGATGATGACCCTAAAGGCGATCTGTGAAATTATTATTTTTTTTATTTCTTTAGTTCTCAAACAGCCGCTTCTGAGGATGATGAGTATGACGACGTTACTGTGAATCAAATGTTGGCCCCCAAAACCCATGAGACAGACGCAACGCAAATACTAAACAACTTACTAAAGGAGTATGACAAAAAACTGCGTCCGGATATTGGAGGTGAGTGGATTAGATGTGAGCATTGAGAAATGTGTGTAGCCATGTTGAGCTGTCCATGGTGCTGAAATCAGTCCAGCTTTACAGCATTTAGCCTTTCCCATCTTGAGGCTCCATTTACAGGCATAACATGCAAACAAATGTATGCCATACATAAACTGAGTCCATCTGGTGTGTTTATCACAACAATTCATCCATTTGCGAACTGGTGAAGTGGATTAGCTTTACACCGAAGTATAAAGTAGAGAATTGGTTGCATTCGCAAATTACACTAAGCAACACAATTTCCCTTACTAGTAAGAATAAACATGTCAAATGTATTCACTGTTTGAGAGACACTGAGAGTGAGCAAAAGCTAGACTTCTGGTTTATTGTTTACATTAAGTAATTGAATTCCTGCAGCAGTGGAATATTTTCCTGTGACTTTACTACTTATTTATACAGGCATTTCATGTTTTTCTCCTACCCTTTTCCTTTTTTAACCATGCAGCACTCTTAATAGCCTCATGTACTGCTCTACAATCCACTTTTGCATGCAATCTCAAATATTTGCTTATTTTCATGCATTTCGAGAGTTATATTAGCTTACAGAGTGCTTCCACGAGAGCAGGATTCATAGATCCGGCGGGAAATTTCAGGCTTTCCGTCAGTAACATGAAATTGTCATTTCACTCAGACTAACAACATATCTCAGGGTTGAGATTGATGCTATTTTCTAGTAAATGCAACTAAATAGAGTGCCATGAGAGGAAATCACAATCTGCAATTCAAGCAGCACATTCTGTACTCGATCTGAGATGTCACCACACAACATCACAACCGCTCTTGACACATCTGTCAGGTCTGTTATTGGTTTTGTGGCATCATTGTGATATATTGCATCCTATTGGATTCGTAGCATCTTAGAAAGTCTATCCCTGCAAAAACCTTACCGTTTCGACATGTTTTTTTGTTACTTTTCAATGAGAATAACAACCTCCCATGTTTGATGGATGACAGTCTCCAAATTATATTTCTTATACTACCATCTGATTTTTAAGAGGAAGACTTACACACACTCGCACACACACACACACCACACCTACAACAACCCACACAAATCAAGCATATTGCCTCAAAGCCACCTTGCCGTGAAATAGCTTTTGTTTTTTTTCCCTTTTGTAGCTCGTCTTTCTGGAGAGAACTGTACTGCTATATAACGATCAAGGAAGCCACTGAATGGCTGTGATACTATGTATGAAGACACCTACATGAGACACTGTTAAGGAAGTAGAAAGATTCCAGTTGAGGTCCATAGAAATTGAGAAGCTTAGATGGTGGGCATGTCTCAGATCTGCCAACTCAAGTGCAGAGTGCATCAATGAAAAAGGCTCTAATACACTTTCAACAACTGTTGAGACTGTTTCAACACACACACATGCACAGAGAGAGAGATAGAGGAATGCATTTTTTGTTTTGTTTTTTATAAATATTTGTGACTAGAAAAAAAACAGCTCTTGAACCAGATTCTCGCATGCAAGTTATGAAGTGCAAGATTAGAGTGCAAATAATAGAATCCTCTTGACCGTAATTGTTTACCGGTGTTTTAGTATTAAAATAGCCTGTCCAGCTTCATGTGCATTGAATCAGCGGGTTTGCAAATTAGCATTACTGCAAATAGCACAATTATAGATAATTTATGAAGTCTTAAAGGGATACTCCACCGTATTTTTCATATTAAACTATGTTATTCCCTTAACTAAGATGAGTTGATGCATACCTCTGTCGTCTCTGGCGTGCGAGACACTTTGATAGCACTTAACTAGCCTAGTTCATTCAATATGGGCCAAGCAGAGAAGCGGCCAAACACCTCCACGTTTTCCCTATTTAAATACAGTTACTTGAGTGGTGTAACTCGACCAAGGAAGGTGACACAAATTAAAAACTTTACGCTTTTCTAAGCGTGTAAAGTGGATAACTACTGTATATTGTATGGCGGAATACATTGGGAGCACTTCGACTCGGCGCAGTAATCTCAACACTCGTGGAAAGTCCTCTCCCCCTCTCACTTTCCATAGATTTATATGTGCAGAGTCGAAGTGCTCCCAAGCTATTCCGCCATACAATATAGTTATCCACTTTACACGCTTAGAAAAGCGCAACGTTTTCTTTTGCGTCACAGTCCTTGGTCGAGTTAAACTACTCGAGTAACTGTATTTAAATAGGGAAACTGTGGAGGTGTTTGGCCGCTTCTCCGCTTGGCCCATATTTAATGAACTAGGCTAGTTAAGTGCTATCAAAGTGTCTCACGCGCCAGAGCGATTGAGTGCAAGCACTGAGACGAGAGAGGTATGCATCAACTCGTCTTAGTTAAGGGAATAACATAGTTTAATATGGAAAAAAAAAAACGAGTATCCCTTTAAAAATAAACAATTCCTCAAGAACTTCTTGATTATTTTTGGAAACATATTAGCATGAAAATGATCTTCTTTGTAGAATCGTCTTTTATTTGTGCATAAATCCGACTGTTCAGTAAACCCGCCTCAATGAGATATGATACATATTGATTGTGTTTTCTCTATGGAAAAAAACATGGAGATGATTGCAGAAACTCATAGAACTTAAATTCAGTTTGTTTTCCCCTTTGTCCTCTATAAAGTGGAAAAAATTCCTTGTTTTATTTGTCAAACGAGCACCAACATTGTATTGTGAAATATGCTAACAATGAAAGATTACAGAACAAAGACCCTAATCAGTGACGGTTCACTACAGACTCTTTTACTGTTTATCTGCATATTGTTTAAAATCCCCTTGTATTGAAAACCGGTGTATTGTACGTTGTTATTGTCATAATAATCCATTTGCTGTGCTTGTACAAAGGACTCTCAGGTTATTTTTCTATTCTATTCTTATTATGCGTGTTACGATAGGAGGAGATTCTGTAAACACTTAACTCTGCCAATTTCCTGATTCTCCATGATGTTGTCCTCTAACTTGTCTGCAAGATTTTATTTGATTATGGGACCAGTACATTATCCCAAATGCCTGTGATTAATAGTACATTAATGTCATTTTTAAACATGGCAGTGTTTTATGGAGCTTGTTAACGTATCTGTGGATGTGAATTAGCTGGAAATGTGCGAGTTGGGTCCAAAGAACCTGTTGCTTCGAGCTCGTTTTTATCAGCTTTGTTTTCTTAATAGGATCCATTTTGCCAGTGAATTGACCAGTGGTTTCCTGACTTCTGGGTGTTAGCGTCAGATGGTACTCTTCCTCTTTAGCATTCATTTATTGTGTTTTGCTTCTTTTGTTGGCCAATGTTCAATGTGCCATCTGTGCTAAGCTCAATCAGCTAGTTACAAGGTTGTCTTTTAAAAGGGTCACATGGCTACTGCTCTTAGTGTACTGCGTTCTAAAAGCATGAAAACGACTGGTGCATTAAAGCTAATATGCCGTGCAATTAGAGTGAGGGGCAGATGCTTTTTTTCAACAAGTAATTGAACAGTATTAGACTAAATCATACTGATATGTTTTGGAAGAGAAGGATGCATATTAAACAGTTTGTTACTAACAGGCTAATTAGCTTTTTTTTTTTTTTTTTAGCTTTTCTAATATATAGGAATCACACACACATACTGGTGCTGCATATATAACACACCTTAATTGTGCTGTAATGGAGCTATGAAAAGATTCTTTATAAATTAAAAATTAATTTATTGAATTTATAAATAATTTTTCATAGCTCCATTACAGCACCATTGAAGTGGTCAACACAACTTGTGCTCTACATTTTAGATTTTCTGAAGTACTGTAATACAATAGCTTTCTGTTAGGTACAGACCTAACAATGCTGGGTATGCAAGTATTTATTCACTGATGATCTTAAATGATTTGTTTACAAAATATGACTGATTAATTCATTAATTGAGTTTGTTTGACTGAATTAAGGATCCACTTGACTGGAGGGGAAGACTATAAGTGAATATTGCACATTGTACAGGCATTTTATTTTCTTACTCAAAGCCACTGTATATTAGAAGACTTTTAAAGGCACACTATGTAAGATTTGTACCTTAATATAACAGCTTCAAAGTCGTTATGGTGGTAAACAAACTCACAGTAGGGCGAATCATCCTGGTAGTAAAGCTTGGGGGGGACGCCGCCCGAAAAAACAGCAATGCAAGTTTGAGAGCCCTGACAAATCTCACGAGAATCGCGAAATGCTTTACGGCAACGACGTCACACACATCAACATATGAAGCCACTTGCGCGCATCTAAGAAAAATCGGTCAGACTCAGAAATGTCAAGAAAAAGGAAAAGAGAATCGGACCGTGCTAGAAACCGGACAAGAGTCCCACTCGGTCAGCTTTCACTCGTTGGCGTAAGCAATGCTGACCTGGCGATCTTGTTGATGGACTTGAAAATAAATCTCTTATTTGTAAACTTTCGAATACCAGAGCTGTAAGTAGACTTCCTAAAAAACAGTAATTTCTCTTAGTTTTGTTTTTTATCGTTATGTTTTATTACCTAGCTTGGCACAAGAGCTACAGTAGATGTCCAGCTGAACGGTGTTGTGATGTGTATTTATCACATAACGTTAGTCCTGTGTCTGGTTCGAATCTCTTATGCCGTGCGTACTGTGCTTAAACTTTATTTGACTAACAGTGCACTTCCCGACTGTAACTTTCCTTCAAATTGTGTTGATTAGGAGTCAATTAAATCTTGACGCTGTTGATGTTGATTCCTGCGATTATCATGAGGACAGTCAATATCTCACATAATTATTAGGACATATGCCTAGAGGTTGTAAATAGTGAAATTGAGCACAATTTTCAAACTATTATGATAAATTGTAATAATCATGTCTAAAAAAATCATAACAGCCAATGTTATGGAATAATGCGACGTACATTTAACTTTATTGATGTCATCTGAAATTTTGTAATGTTTACATTACAATCAAAAAACACGAATGAAATTATACAGTAGTCCTACACTATAGGCTATTTACACATGATTTATAATATAAGCCAGCAAACGTTATTATTATAAAGCAGTTTAACACCTAACATATAGTTATTAACCTATTACCATCATCAGTAGTTCAGTAGACTATGCAGTAACACCAGTACACCCCAGCGGCTCTAGGGGTCGCTGTTTCACAAAAACATCAGAGCTGCATAGTGTGCCTTTAACATACAACATAAGTCGTATAGCCTACTTTAATAGCATTTTTGATTATCACGGTCTGTAAAAAGTTTCAATTTGTCATGACAGATTGTTCATTTTTCATGAACTGCTCCTTTAAATGATATGTCTGATCTCCAGGGCCGTGCATCTGCGTGAGGTATGTATGCACTTTTGGTATTGACAACGCAACTGTCGCAGCAGTAGCAGTGTCACAGTGGCCCAATTGTGTCAGCTCTCTTTTGGGCTGAGCTGTAGGGGAAACCCTTCAAAGTGAGTCAGCCTCCCTCTTCGCTTGCCTTTCATGTGCATTGAGCCTCCCTCAGCCGGGCGACATTATTACCAGGGTAAAGGAGAGACTGGGTAAGAGGGATCAAGGACATTAAGCACATGTGACACATGCGCATTGGAATTCAGGAAGCGAATCCTGGCCTATCATGATATTTTCCTTTATAGGGTGGATGGCGTATGGTGAGTGGCAGACATGCTAGAACAATCTGCTCTGTGTGCTGCATAAATAGAGGGGAAAAGAATCGCTTCACTTTGAATAAGCCCCATGACCAGCCCCCCCTGGAGGAACACTCATTATAAAGTGCTAGTTTGTGTTAGCCCAGATTCATCCATGCAGCAGAGAGCTGGGGGCGTGGTGGAGGTGGTGTGGGAAAGCGGGGGGAGGCGGGCTGGTCATTACTATGTTGTGATTTTTATCGCGGCGGAGAGACAGTGTGAGGTGAGAAAGAAGTAATGATCTATAAACAAAGAGCCAGAATGTGGGAGGGAAGAAGAGAGAGAGAGAGAGAGAGAGAGGTACTGTACACAAGCCTTCAGGCAAAAGAGTGCCAGTGTAAGAAAAAATATGTGCATGTATATGTAAAGTGAGAGTGTATAAAGCTGACTTGGGTAAAGCACATGTCTCCACCTTTAGGCCCTTCTTGCCATCATTGAAAGCAACTCTTGTTTCATCATCAGCCACTAAAAACATGTGAGTTTGTGTGCCAGAATAAGTGTGCTAAAGTAGCACCATAAAAAGATTTGATTCCCACAGGCACAAGCCTAGGTGTAGCACCTCTCTGAATGCAGAAACCAATCCCTCGCTCTCTTCTCATTCTTGTTCCCCTCATACTTTTTCTTTCCTCATGCCCATTGATGTCAAGGCTTGTGTATATCAGCTGCAGCTTATTTCTCACAGTCCTGGTTCTAATCCACATAAGTCACTCTGCACCACCACTGTGCACTGCTCTGTGCATCTGTGTAACATGTTTGTGACATGTAATGTGAGTTAAGCAGCTCGCAGTGTAGCCCTATGTAAGCCCCCCCCTTTTTTTTTGAGGGGTGTCCCTAGTTATCTACCAGTGTGTTGTTAGCTACATTTGTGCCTACGTAGCGGTGCATGCATTCCACTAAACTAAGATTTTCTTTTGTTTTGGGGTGCATGGCTTATCACTAGTGGGCTATTCGTAAATGCATCTACTTGCGTTCTTTGGTATTGTAAATACATTTCATTTGCATATTAAATGTTAAAGTTCACATTGCATGATCAACTCGTTAGCCAACACATGATTCATCTCAACTCAATTAAGCCAGGCACTGTGGTTTTGCTTCAGCGCGGCATCTGCTAGCGTGTTTTTGCTTTTGATGATATTCGCATTGCAATCTGGAATTAGTAATATCCTTACTAGTTCACTCTAAGCATTAAAACAGGACTGGTAACGTGTCATATGATTTTAAACCTCTCCTATAAGGAATTTGTAAGGCAGACCACACAATAATGCATAGTGATATAGCATAAGACAGATTGTTCACTTATCTTAGATGTTGAAATTCTGAAATTGATTTCCGAAAGCACGCTGCAAACTGCTATAGCAAATGCTGACCGAGTATTTGTTGAGTAGCAAGCTCATTGGCTACTACTGATACAGCAGGAACCTATCAGCGGTACGGTACCCTAGAATGATGCGATTATAAGCAGATTGAGTTAAGGACCAATCGTCTTGCGCCATCTAGAGTTTCATGACAGAAGTATAGAATGCTAAAGTTATGACATCACTTTGTAGGCCAAAACGTGGCGGTGAGTCAGCATTTTTAGCTCTTTCGGTTCCCTCACCCTAAAGTCTATGGGTTTTTGAATGGGTTTTTGCTAAATCACCTGAAATAACAGCGCAGTCTTATCCCAAGACGTCATACAACTGACGCTTTTGACCATACATCAACATTCGCCTTTTTAGGGTACCCTTAAACGTCAGTTATATGATGTCTTGGGATGAGACAGTGTTAGAAATAAGGTCTGTTGTTAACAAAGCCTCATTTCACGTTTTGATCTATGATATAAAACACACCTGTTATAACCTGCTTGTGTTTTTTTTTAAACTTTGTCTGCTTGTGTTTTTTTTTTGTTTTTTTTACTTTATATAGTATATAGTATAACTTCTTTTTTGCGATTTTCCAAAAGTCTATGGGGAAAATGCATAGCTTTTCGAATCGATCGATGGAACCCACGCGCTGCTAACTTCCGAGTTGTCCTACAAAGTGACGTCATAACTTCGGCACTTCGGAACAGTTTTACTGTATTTTTGCTCAGTAAAATGCAGCCCCAAAAGCTTTACTAAAATCTAACCAACCCCAAACCTACTTTTATTTTTTATTTTTCATATTAAAGGGGCACTTGGCAACTATTTCAACTTAATAAAACCCTTTAGAAATCATTAGGATGGTTCAATAACCTGTTCTGGAGAGAATAGTGCTTCCCTGCTCCCCCCAGCGTCCCCAGGCGGAAAACCTTGCAAAACTGGGACTAATGTCCCGGTAAGTTGGAAACACAAGTCTTGTGAGAAGCGAGAATGAGCAAGAAAGACAAACTGCTTTATGGCAATTCAACATAATTCTATGAGACTGCGGATGATGAATTATCCACTCGGTAGACATAGCTCCACACGATAGAGTTGTCCAGCTCAGATAATAACAAATGCAAATGAGCAGCGATAGAAAACGAGAGGAAGGTGCCACAAGTGAGTTTTTTTTTTTTTTTTTTTAATGACAGTTTTGTGAAAACGCCGCACAGCTTTAGGGAGAGCTCGATGAGAAAACATGTGACAACAAAAGTGAAAATCAGCGAAGTTCCCCTTTAATATTTTAATGACAGTTCAGAAACATATTTAGTAAAAATTTGTAAAACTCCAGTTTGTAATTTGTAATATTTCAGAAGAACTTTTTAACACACATAGTATATCACCATGACCCTTCTGATTCCCAGCTCTATTCACTAGCATATGCAGGACATGGCTTAATGTGCTGCCATTAACTTTGTGCAGTCTTTTACTGTGTTCCCTATCTCTTTGACTCTGTATCTTCTGGGTATATGTTTATTTAATGAGCTGTGTTCCACCGAATCTCATTCATCTCTCTGCACATCCTGTTCTTGGGTCGAGTGACGATAAACACTAAATGCTTATGGTATGATATAACTGTGACCAATTAGAATCATCAAAATGGTTTAGAATTACACACAATTGTTATTTGAGGTTGAATTCTTACTGACCCAAGAGAGCTTATATTTGAAATTGCTATTTTCCAAGGAAGAAATGAATGATTTTGCAGGCTACCTTAATATTCAAAAATAGTACAAATGCAAAGAAGTGATTTTGACTTTTTTTTTATCTCACTGGAGGCAATCTTAGTCTTTAAGACTAGAAAAGGAGCTTCCTCTTAGACATTTCTGAACAATATCGGTAGTATATGTGCTGCTGCCGGCAAGGACAGACAGTCAGACAAAAAAGCAACCTTTCAATAATTCAACTTCTCATCAAGGTCTTATTTGCTTACTTCATGCTCAAAATGAACATAGCTGTGGGAGTTAGAATTATTAACAGTCTTTAGATATTTGGAGAAACAGAACAAGGCTTTCCATTACAATAATATGGGTTGTTCTTTATGTTAAACCTTAAACTGGGTCAGTGCAGTTAAAGGGATAGTTCAGTCACAAATAAACTGAACCGTTATTTTATGTGTTTTTGAGTAAAAGGAAAGACATTTTTGTTACATGAGCTCTTATAGTTCTTTTTGTGGTGAATGTATTTAGTGGAGTGGAGCTTATATTTAGACTGTGGATCACTAAATGAGGTGAACATTGTGTAACTTGTGCCTGTTTATTTCATATAATACAAATTAAGTCATATTTGCAATGCTAACATCTGCATTTGTTGGTTTGTAGTGACACCAATGCTTAATAAAATAGTCTTAGTTGGACTGTATAATATTCGACCTATTTGTTCGACCTATATATTTGACCTAATTCAACTTTTCGAACTAATTCAACTAATTCAAACAAGAAATTTCAGATTAAGTAAGCGTTTTTTTTTTAAGTGCAATGTTTTTTTTTCTAAATACAATGGAAGTCAGTGTTGTTTTGGACCCCACAGACTTTCAGTGTAAGGACAACAGTTGAAACATTCTTCAAAATATATTATTTCGTGCCTCCCCGAAGAAAGTTAGTTCCTGTTTGTATCGACATGAGTGTGAGTAAATAAAGGCTGCATCCAAAAACTTAAGCAGCTGACTTGTTACATCCCTACCCTATCAGGCATTGACTTTGCAGCATTTGCACATGAAGATACATATTTCACAAAACTGATTTCGGACATACTTCTGAGGCAGCACAGTTTAATGAAGTACAACAAAATAGAGAGAGCTTTGAGAACTATGCTATTTTTTTTATTGCTACAACACTAATTTATCACTAAAGGACGTCAAAGACGCATCTTTATTTTTTTTTTAGCTTTACCGTCACAGAATGCATTGCACAGGATTGTGGGATATCAAAGGCAGTGAAGGATACATATGCTGCCGTAAAGAAATCGATCAGATGATGGTATCTCAGGAGACAGTAAGTGAAGCATTGGATTCAGACATGCCTCGATACCTTCCTAGTTCCTAGCTTGGAATGCATCCTCCTTGTGGACAAGCTTGTGGATGCAGCCGATGACAAACATTTACATTTTTGGGTGCTCTACGTATAACTTTAATGCGATGGTCTGTGGACATTCTCCACTTGTCAATAAATCCCCCTCATTAAATCTAATTATTTTCAAGACCCTCCTTGTTAAAGCCTTACCAGTGGTGATTGTTCTGGAATTATCTGCTAGTCTTTATTAATCCCTATTAATAAAGGTCAGTGAGCCCAGCTGTCAGAGTGCTTCTCTGTTTTCCTCTGGCCCCTCAGCAGAACGACAGTCTCATCCCAGCTATTTCCACAGGCCTGTTACCTCCTTGTCATGCCACCTGCCTCATGTCTCTTTCTCTCTTAGCGTCAGTGACATCTTCCATGTCTCGACTTGGATATCTGCCCCTGCTCATTGAATATTTCAAAACCCCTTGACATTTCATCCTGTAATGAGCCTATACGCGTCTTGCGGAAGGAGGGCAGGAGCTAAGGAGAGTCAGGCTCAGCTTCATTAATCCAAACCCTTTTGGCTTGAAGCGAAAAAGTATCAGCCAGACACACTTCTGCTGCTCATTCACCTGGACCGGACCCCATTTATTTAGTGTAGTGATGCTGAAATCCCACATAATCCAGCAAGTGTGCAAGAAGTCTTACGCTCCTGATTAGGTAGAAAGGGTGAGCATGAAGGAACGCTTAACACCTTTCTGCCAGATGTAAGCCTTAAAAATCACCCTCCCCCACAGGATCATGAGTACTTATCACAGGTTATCACGGCTTCGGATACAGAGTGACGCAGAGATAAGTTACCGTGAAATGCTGTACGTTTATTTCAGCTTGGTTAAATCAGAAGAGCATTCCTCTCTGTATATTTCAGACAACTCGATAGATAAAAAGGCATGTTTTTGTCTGCGTATATACACTACAAGTTTGGGGTCGGTAAGATTTTTGAAAGACTGCATTGTGAAAGGCTGCATTT
The DNA here is from genome assembly GCF_016745375.1 of Pimephales promelas. Next base: position 6,729,581 of record NW_024121355.1, on the reverse strand, counting down.
ATTTTATCAATACAGTAAAACAGTAATATTGTGAAATATAAACATCATTACTCCAGTCTTCAGTGTCACATGATCCTTCATGATTTGGCCCATTACCTTTACGGGCTAAAGTTGCATGTGCTGCGGTCAAATGTATACATTGATATACCGTATCAGTTGAAGCGGCGATGAAGAATCAAAACAAACTCTTACAAAACGTTTTTGAATGGTACAATTTAGTATTATTATTCTATTCTACTATTATTATATAAGAATTTCAGGTAACACTTTATTTTACGACCCGCAAACAACTGTGTAAGTACACCGAAATTACGGTGTACGTTTCTGTAATTATAGTGTACTTCCGTCTAAGTATAAGGGAACAATATTTTAAGTTTGGGGTAATAAAGGGGCAACAAGCACCACTTTAATTTACAGCCCACAGGAGTTACACTTACCCTGTAACTACGCAGAACAAGGGGGTAACAAACGCTACTTACTATGTAGCAAAACGAAACAACACTTTTTGCACTGTAATTACAGAGAAAGGTATGTTATCAAGAAAAAGAAAAAAAAAAGTTTTAATTATACAGTATATTTGCCCTGACATTTAAGTGTCATTGCAATTCAATGGGATAAGGTAAGGACTAATTACCACATGGTACGGTCTAATTTAAAATCATAGCAGAAAAAAAATATTTTGACTTTTCTAGTAATCTAGTAAGAAAAGCCAATATATATATATATATATATATATATATATATATATATATATGATGTCAAAATTATGTCAAAATTATCCATCAAGATGTCAAAATTATCCTGAACATGTTTTGCCAGAAATGTGATACATTTTATAAAAAACAGACGTAGCTACAATCTTTGCCTGGAATATATTAACAGAATAGGTACCTGTTATTTTTTAACTAATTAAATAATTTGCTTGTACATCTGCTTGTTACCCCCTTATTACCCCAAACTTAACATATTGTTCCCTTATACCTACACTGAAGTACACCATAATTACAGAAATATACACCGTAATTTCAGTGTACTTACGAAGTTATTTGCAGGTTGTATATCTGCTTGTTACCCCTTTATTACCCCAAACTTAACATATTGTTCCCTTATACTTACACGGAAGTACACTATAATTACAGAAACGTACACCGTAATTTCTGTGTACTTACACAGCTGTTTGCGGGTCGTAAAATAAAGTGTTACCGAATTTCAATATGCTGTTACTTGAAAATGCTACTGCTGCTAGCTTTTGAGATATGTGTTTCTCCCGATTAACCATTTAATATAACTGAATGACTGAGTAATTACATTTTTTTTAAGTAATTGTTTTATCAATATAATGAACAACCGTTTATCTGTTCAGCTGAAGTTTGCTATTGCGATTACATTTATTTTATTTTTTTTTACTTTACACACATTTGTCTTATACACACAAAATAGCATTGAACTAACTGGCTACTAAACAAACAGCGTTGGCATTACGTTCTTGATCAAATCAAAATTACGTTCTTGATTGGTCCAAAATGTTTGTACACATTTGACATACGAAATAGCATAACTAAATGGCTACTAAAGCCAGCGCTAGCATTTGTTTAGGTCCTTGATAAAAGTAAAACATTGCATCTGAAATTATAAATTTAAAATTATTAAGTCTTACTTGAAGTTTGTGGCCCAAAACACCCAAACACAGAAGACCTGACAGCTGAGTGAAAATAACAAGCTTTCAACAGCATGGCTACAGCTCTCCACTAGAACACTTCCTCTTCGACAATATGGCCATGCCCCCTTTTTTTTACATATTCAGAAGGGAGGGTTGATGTAAATTTATCTTTGTAGTCCATTCGAGTCATTTTTGTAGGTATTAAACTTCCTGATTTTTAAAAGACAACATCTCTGCTTGTGTTGAACTTTCAGCGCAGCAACTTTGCAGATACTGTTCATGCACCAACAGCAACGCTAAATGAAAAAGTGAAATCGCAATCAACCACCCCTTTAACTTATTTAAACAAAATAAAAAAACTTTATCTTACTGTCCTTAATTCCAGCAATCACAGAACTTTATCTTACTGTCCTTAATGCCAGCAAGCCAAAATTGCTTTTGGCTTGCTTAGTTGGGGTTAATTAAAATTAATATTTAACAATATTATTGATCTGTGTTGTACTACTTTCATGTTATCACTGTGAAGCTGCTTTGATACAATCTGTATTGTGAAAAGCGCTATATAAATAAATGTGTCTTGACTTGACTCAATCATACAAGCTCTCTTCCAAGCCTCTTTTCTCTCAATGCAAGTAATGCAATAACTTGCCTTGACAAGGACACTATTAATTTGATCTGCACTAGTAAGGCAAAACTCTGCCTGTGGCCACAAGCTTTGTTTTGTGTGCCGTCTCTGTCAGCGTATGTCACACTAATTGACTAGTGTGTAATTCCAGGACTCCATGTCTGTCCCTGTCACTGTGCATCACCACCTCTCCCTCACCCTCTTTAAAACGCACTGGAAGTGTGTTTTATTTTTCTTTCTTTTCTCTCTTTGGTATGGTTAATTTGGGATTTTTTTCCTGTGCTGCCTTTTCGGCGTCCGCATGGCATGTCCCACGGTGGGAGCGATCTCGGTTTCCCTCCGGAATGGGTTTAGGCGTGTACCGGAGCCAACAGCTTCGATTTAGGACGTGTTGATTGTAGTTGGGGATCAGGTTGGTCATGAAGATATATATTCAGCCTCGCACATAAATTTAGAGCTGTTGTAGTTTTTTGGTTTTTTTGTTTAGACTGAACAACTTGTCAATCAAGTTGTTAAGATGGTACATTTAGGATGTAAAAATCCAGCTTTAAAACATATTGTTCTCACGAAAAGACTCGTGCGTCATTTAGAGTAAATGATGGAGATAGATGCTACATGTTATATGCAAGTACTGAAAGCGGTGTTTTGAATGTGGCGATATTGGCCACAAACGATGCCCGTGTCTGCATAAAAATAGACCAAATGAGACATGGGTAAGAGAAGAACAAGATGTGGAAAATGAAGCTACAATTGAGAGTGAGGTTGACATAGAATCGGGAACCAGGGAAAGTTTCAGAGGACCAAGGTGTGGATACATGTGAAGAAAATGAGGTGAGTTGAAGAGCAGCCTTGTTGTTGTTGTTGTTGTTGTTGTAGTGAAATAGCCCCTAATGCACTGTTGAAGAGGAGTCAGGACAATATGGGTTAAAGGATGACGATTGTTGCTATGTATCTGATTGCCTGAAAGTGGGTTATGATTTGTACACTGTGGAACAGATTAATGAGTTTCTGGACGAAACAAAAGGTAAAAAGGCAAATGTTCATGATTTATTTCTGGATGCTGATAAATTCGTTGCTTGTGTGGGCTCGAAAAACGCATAATTTTTCTGTTATCACAACAGAAATGCCTTCGGTTGAAAGAGTAGAAAAGGAAATTAGGGGAAATCTTAAATAATTGTAATGGCTGTTTGTCTGTCTCCTTGGTTTTCCTTTCTTTTCTGTGTCTCCCTACTTTGATACTCATAGTGATAAAGTAGAATGGGGCCTATGGTGGAAAGGAAAGTATATTCTCATGGCTCCAATGTTAGTTCGGGTGCTATGCTTTAGTCCAGGCTGTAAGATTTTATCTGAACACGAGGTAGTGCCAGGTCGTTTACTGGTTGTAAAAGATAAATTACATTCTTACTATGTAATTTTTGTAAATATTTATGCAAATTATTAAGGATCTGAGATAAGTGTCCTTTTTAAGAAAATTGGTAGTTTTTAAATAAAATCAAAAGATATTGTGATTATTGGATTTTAATTGTACTTTAGATTATAATATGGAGAGATAATGAAGAATATTAAGAATTTCAAGTTCAATACAGTATGGAGAACTGAAAACCCTTATTTAAAACAGTATACTTGGGTGAAGGATTCGGAAGGAACGGTTCATGCTGCAAGATTAGATCTGTTTTATATTCAAAATAACTCAAGGAATAGATTCTGTAATGCTAATAATATCCCTAATATTATTTCAGATCATAAAATGATTAGAGCTCTTAGAGCTCGTTTTACTAATATTAGAGATATTGATGGACCAACATCATTCTTTTTTTTTAAAATTTAGAGCAAAAAGTGTGTCAAGAGAAACAAATGTTGTGTTTAAGAAATGATAGTGACGATTTATTTTATGACCCATCTGAAATGAGTAAATTTGTTGTTGATTTTTATTCTAAGCTGTATAATTGACAGATTTGTATAGTAAAACTGAACTTTTGATTTAATCCCAAAACTTACACCAGAACACAAAGAAGATTTAGATAGTATATTAAGCTTTCAAGAAGTAACCAAAGCTGTGCGAGATTTATCAATAGGAATGTCCCCTGGATTAGATGGTCTTCCCTCTGAATTTTTTTTTTTTACAGTTTTGGGAAATTATTGGGAAAGATTACTATAAAGTGATTTCATTTTCAATCCAAGCTGGATTTTTACCTATACAGTAGTTGCAGAAGAGCAATTCTTATTATCTTAATTATTAGATTTAATTAATGGGCGTATTAATTCATAAGGGTCTTATTGTATAAAAAAAACAGGTGCATTAGAGAAAATGTATTTCTCATAAGAGATGTCATTTACTACTAAATGTTAAACAATATTGATTTAGAATTACTACCCTAGATCAAGAAAAGGCTTTTGACAGAGTGGATCATTCTCATCTGTTTGATGTTTTAAGTGGATATGGCTTTGGGAATAGTTTCTTTCTTTCTTTTTCATTACTTTATGAAAAAGCAGAATGTATGGTAAAAGTGCCTGGAGGGTTAAGCATGCCTATTAAAGTGCGAAAGAAAGGTTGTTCACTTTCGGGTCAGCTCTACAGTTTAGTTATTGAACCATTATTGTGTAAATTAAGAACTTCATTTACATTGAAGGATCATTTAATAAACCCAAGAAACTTTCTACTTCTGCTGATGACCTCACAGTGATAATTAAGGATAAAGAAGATATAAAAAGTATATTGAGTTGTATTACTTGCTATGAACTGGCTTCTTCATCCAAAATAAATTGGGGAAAAAATGAATCTCTATGATGCGGAACCACAAGTTCTATACCAGAATTGCCTGGAAACGTTGTATGGAGTAGAGATGTTTTAAATTTTTAGGAGATTTTTAGGGTCATATTTGTATAAAACAAAAAACAGGGATGGATTAATAGAAAAATGTGTGTAAGTTTGTCCTTATTAGAAATGGCTACTTCCTTGATTATCGTATAGAGGAAGAGTCTTGATAGTCAATAACCTAATTGCATCTTCACTGTGGCATAAAATGGCAATTTTGGGTCCTCCTTTTAACCTCAAAGATATTCAAAAACAATTGGTACATTTTTTTGGTCAGGACAGCAATGGCTGAGAGCAGCTGTTCTGTATCTACCAATTTGTGAAGGAAGATAAGGACTTATTTGCATTGAAACAGAGTGGCTGCTTTTAGATTGGAGGCTGCCCAAAAACGTTTGTATAAAAAGGCACATCAGCTGGACATATAGACTGGGGACTGTTGCGATAAGAGGACAAATCGACACCTCTTTGTAATGGACCTTAAAGGAGTGGATTTAACTGGTCAAACGCCATTTTATAAGACAATGAGACACTAGAGACACTTTTTCAGATGTTTAAACGATATGTTGGGTCATGTTTTTAGCCAAAAAAGTTTTATTTATGGTCCTAAGTATCAGTATAAATCAAGGAATGATTTATGATGATTGATAATTTTGATGATTATTTTAATCTTTTTTATTTGAAATTAAAGGGTTTCAAAATGTCTCTTTTTCTCTCTCTTTCTCTCTCTCTCGCTTAATTAATTTTCACATGGTTTTAAAGTTTGAGCACAGCACCCGTATGCATTAGTATAACATTTTATGAACATTCTACAGTATGCATATTAGTATGTATGTATTATTAATGTATTATTATTAGTATGTATTAATATATTAATATGCATATTAGAATGTGTCTTCAACTACTGGCCTTAAAAAACACTTCAGACTATTAATGTGTATTATGTAATGGAAATCACTTTTTTTTAATAAAACTGCTATTTTTCTTTCTAAGGCACTTTTTTTAATAAGATGAACCCCTGAGTGACCATAATTGAAAAAAAAAAAAAAAACTCATTAATTTATAAAATGTGTAATCATAAATGCAAAGATTTGCATATTAATATAACTGCACTGATTACACTGTAGAAATGTACTGTAATTTGTATGTTTAGGCCTATGCATTATACAAGGCCTAATGTGAGATTGTACAGAGTTGATGACCAAGAAGTATGAACAACTGGCCTTTTCAATTAAGAATAGCTGAATTACAGGGAAAACATTATGTGAATTATGTGCTGAGGATTACAAACAGGGGTTGATGGGCTAGAAGGAATGGGTGTCTGTCTCACACAAATGTGTGTTAGTAAATGTGAAATAAGCGCTTTTATTACTACCATTTATTCAGGGCCAATTTACACATATGGGGGAATGGTTCATAAATGAGACCCGTTATGAAAGCTGAAGACAGTCATGTGAAAGGAAAGGGGGATGAGACCTGACAGGAGAGGGAGAAAGAGATGATAAAGACATCACTTGCCCACTGGTCATATCAGCCTTGTTTATCATGCCCTCCCCATCTTCCCGGATGTCTCCTGTGCGTCTGAGTGTTTGACATTGATATGGTTCAACTTCACTGTGACATAAACTCCTCCTTTGACTGGTCATTACCCCTGCTACAGATCCGCTGCACTAACCCCCCAACCCCCAAGGCTGTTTACATGCCCCCACACGCCAGCCTTTCCAGAGGCATCATCTGGTTCGCTGAGGTTCTGGCGATGACCACATCATCTGATTAAGATCTGTTGATTATCTTTCCCTGAAATTTCTTCCCTTGCACCAGCATTCTTTCTGTGGCCGTGGCATGCAGGGGTGGACAGATGGTGGACAATATACTTGCTCTTGATATGTTTTGGAATGTAAAAATGGAAGGGATTTTTTTTTCCTCTTTTTCTAGGCTGTAACAACTAACTTGATTTTTATTAAATGACTTCAACAGCAGTTAAGATTATCCTGACCAAGATAACTCATGATAACGATACATTGCGATTTTATATGTAGAAATCTTGCCTTCAGTCAAATTCATCTTTAATTTGATTAATTTTATTTATTTATAGAATCACACCATTACACTTAATGACCAGTTTCAAATAATGGTCCCACTTTATATTAAGTGGCTATAAGTACCATGTACTTATAACGCTGCTCCTCTATTATTATTATTATTATTACTAACCTTATTATTAATTTTATTATAGACCTATTCTTTCATACTTAATTAAATTATTTTTAAATTTTTTTTTTTTTGGTTTAATTGTGTCTGTATATACATTGTCTTTTTGTATACTTCTAGTTTTATGACTGTCGTAATGCTGTAATTTTTAACTGTTTTTTTTCTAGTTAAGAGCCTAATCTGCAAAGGGACTACCAATGAAAACTAGCCTTTGGGCTAATTTGGGTACATTTACATTTAAGAATGTTTATTAATGTACACGGTCCCTTTTCTAAATAAATAAATGTAAATGTAAATGTACTTACATTGAAATGAATCATTTGATACAATGGACTTATTGTGTACATACTTTCAAGTCAAGTGGCGTGTTATCTATACGCATTTTGAGCTATTTGCGTGTATCCGCGTGTATGCGTGTATGTCTACGCCATTAATGTCCGAGATATTCCGCGTGTATGTACACGCCGTCAAATGTCTGAGCGAAACGAAGCAAAATGTAGATCTACATCTGGGGAGTGATATTTTTTTTTTCCTACGATGGTAGGGGAACACTCATAAATGCTATTAACCCCAGTGACGGGTAGGTTTATGGATGGGATTGGGGTAGGTTATATATTTATATATACAGTAATGTAACGTTAAGTCGACAGCGTTCATAAACACACTGAAAAGCGATTACGCGTGTTGATAGCACGCCAAAAATGGAAATACAAATTGGCGTGTCATACACACACAATTTCATGAGATCAGAGTACACAGTAAAGAACCGTGCTAAAATCTAAATGAGAAAAGAAAACACTCGCAGTCTGATGTTCTCTCCTGCTGTTCTACTGCTTCTTCTAACAAGTACAAGCAGATGGGTAGAATAAATACTTTAACTGGCTTTGGCCACGCCCAACTATTTAGCCAAGCTCACAAACAAAGCCACGCACATTTTTACCAGGGTAAACTCATTAACAAAGAGCCACGCTAAAATCGTGAATGAGAAAAGTAAACACTCACACACTGATGTTCTCTCCTGCTGTTCTCCTACTCCTTCTGTTTCTTTAACACAAATGCAAGCTGGCCTCAAAGACATCTGTTTGGCTGATGATGCATTCACAGAGTTCACACTCACCCATAGCAAGAAAATCTGGACGATTAATGGATTCAATGTTTTTGTTGTTGTTGTTTATTCATTGCCAACTTCACACTACACAAAAACTGGTGTGACGTTATAAATAATACAGCAGACTGTGGTATTAGATTGTGGTATTATTGGGATGTAATATTCGACAGCATTTTGGTTCAAATACTACTATAATCCATTAGAAGCCTCAAGGTGCTATTGTTGTACTGGAAATCAAAGCTCAAATGTACATGGAGAGTAAACAGCAGCTTTGCTTTGTTGCAGAACTGTGTTGAAATTCGGATCGCATACTGTGAGAACATTATGAATACACCTACGCCAAACAGGAGGAGATAAAAGGTGTTGGCCAATGATTCTCTGTTGTTGACTCATAAACACCACTATAATGTGAAAGATCTTTCCGGTAAGAAATGCTCTTTAAAGAGCATGCAGTATTTTTTATTTCAGCTTTATAATTTAGAACAATTTGCTGTTATTTTGCAGTTTTGACAGGCATTTCATTGGAAATGTTAGTCTACAGTGATTCCAAATGTTTTTTTATAGCCTTAAAATCAATGTAGAAGCCCGGGAACAGGGAGCGGTGTTGTTTTGGCAGACGGGTCACAGACAAAAAGCTTCTTAGTTTGAAAATGACTTCTGTGTGAGCAGTATATATCTACACTATTAAAAAAAGAACATTTTAGGTTTTTTGGCTGCAAAATTTTGCTAATGTGCATTTTTAAATGCCCCAATATACTTCAAGCAAACAACGAACTGGTCTGACCTAATTTTGATTAAAATTATGCTAAAATTACGTTTGTTTGGAGATTGTTTCAGGAGTTTTGAAAAAGCGCTCCAAAGCAAACTTTTCAGAAATGTTTACTGTGGCTGGTGAAACGCCTTCGATCTACCATTGGTCAGTACCAGTTTTGTAGTATGTAGGTGTGCTTTTTGACATGGAAATCATCTTTGGTTTATTTCTTCTGTTCAGTTCGTCATGGTCAGACGTCTGCAAGTAAAAAACATGAACGCAACGAAGTTGTAATTCTATTTGAAAGAGTCACTGACACCAGTGCTTAAAACCAATACATTCCATAAAGCGGTATATAAAAACATGAGACGTGAAGTCAAGTCACCTTTTATTTATATAGTGCATTGTTTCAAAGTAGCTTTACAGTAATAAACAGTAAAATAATGATTCAGTGATGCAAACAGAATTCAATTATGCTGTGAAGCAGCTCTAAAAAGACAATCGTATCGTAAACAGTAATTATTTAGTTGAAATTAGTTCAGTGTTGACTCAGTTTGGTTCTATTACAGTCTAAAGTTAAAGTGGTAGTTTACTGCTTTTTTTATTTGCATGATTGTATTTATGGGGTCATTTAAACATGATTGGTTGATTTCCTGATTCTATGAAGCCACTCCTTCAGAAAAAGGCAATAGGCTCAGATTGGTTAGTTGGGCTGGTGCGTTGTAATTGGCTAAACTGCGTAGTGCACGTTGTCCGGAAACTTCGCGCCCATTACCTTTATGGGCGAATGTTGCATGTGGTGCGGTCAAATCTAAATAGTGGTGTCAATACTGCCGTTTCAGTTTGAGCCAGAATCAGACCCAGAAAGCGGCGATGAAGAATCAAGCAGAACCTCCCCAAACATGGCTCTTACAAAACATTTCTGAATGATACATTTTATTATTATTATTCTATTCTACTATAAGAATTTCAATATGCTGTTACTTGAAAATGCTACTGCTGCTTGTTAGCTTTTGAGATACGGGTTTCTCCTGATTAAAAATTTAATATAACTGAATAAATGACTGAGTACGGTTTGTAAAGTTATTGTTTTATCGATATAATGAACAACCGTTTATCTATTCAGCTGAAGTTAGCTGTTAAAATTACAATTACGTATTATTTTTTAAACTTTATACACGTTTGTCTTATACACACAAAATAGCATCGAACTAACTGGCTACTATAAGCAAACAGCATTGGCATTACGTTCTTGATCAAATCGAAAAATTACATCATAAGGTGTACATGGAAAATACATTTACAAAATTAGTACAAAATTACAAATTCAGGTCCAAAATGTTTGTACGCGTTTGACACGGGAAATAGCATAACTAAGTGGCTACTAAAGCCATCGCTGCCATTTGTTTACATCATTAATAAAACTAAAACATTACATCTGAAATTATATATGCAAATACATTTAAAATTATTAATGGGACAAAGTGTAGGAATTTCTCCCATCTTGAGCTGAAATTTTATTTTGCATTCAAATGAATTGTGCTCTCCAGTGCCTCGCTTTTTCAAGTGCTCGTTGCATCTACGGTAGCAGTGAAATCTATGACAGTATGTCTTCACTTTGTTGAGTGTTCCTTCGGGTGAACAGGTTTGTTACTTCAAAAATATACTGTGAAATAATATTAACTATTGTAATAAGTAGTTATGACTTAACTGTCGAGAAGAAAGCAGGCAACTTCTGCATCTCTTTTGAAATCTTTTCCCTGCATTAGCTCCATCCACCTGGAAAAAACTCGTGCTTTTTGTAATCTCCGGTCACGTTTCCTTTTAATATCTATTTTGGACTTTTCTGGCGACGAGGATTTGCAATGCAGCCTTTTAAACTTGCCGGGGCAGTGACAAGCACCTCTCACTGCTCTGCTCCTCCATTTCTGCTGCTTTCAGATACGTCACGCTGGCTCCGAACTAAAACACGTTATGGAAACGTGTTGGCCTAGTACTTTTTGTCCCTCTCTGCTATTATAGTTTTTCAAGATGGCAGAGGTATTTCTACACCAGTGAGGACATATTTATGAATAAAAATATTGATTTTAAATAATAAAATACATAAAGTACACGTTGTCCCTTTAAGTCTTACTTACAGGTTGTGGCCCATAGGGGTGTCACGATTCTCCAAATCCTTGATTCGTTTACATTTTCGATTCTAAGGTCACGGTTCGATTCGATTCTTGATTTTTACATATTTGTTTTTAAAGCCTAAACCGGCCAATCAGGATGCTCTCTGTCTTATATACTCTTCATGAGGCACACACATAAGGTCTCTCCCTCTCTGCCGTGCTCTCAATACAGTTTGGAGCACAGTTTTTTCCTGTCTCGCGCGCTCTTGCTTGCACGCTCTAAATTCCGGGAGATTATAAGTAATTTGCGTGCACCAGGGAGCTGCTATCAATATGCGGAACTTCCGCGAGACTTGTGATGTCTGCATACAGTGTCTATTTAAAGTGCAAACGTTGTCAACATAACTCACTGGAAATCAAAAAAACTTCCATACCTGCAACGTCAATGATAGAGGAGGGGGTTCAAGTTCTGTCGATGGGTCTCCAGCATCTGCAGTTGCATGCTATCTTTTGAATGGCTGTAGCTAAGTTAGAGTAGGTTGGCCATAGACTCACAGCACTTCAACACATGTGTTTTTTGAATTTGATGTTCGAGATTGTGAATTCATTTCGGTCAATTTTGATTTAAAATCGAAATCGTAACACCCTTTGTGACCCAACAACTGCTGCCTCTGCTTTTAAAGTTGGAACTGCTTCATATTTTAGTAACTGTTTCATTTTGAATCCAGCATTGAATTCGTGGAGATTCTGGAAGCTGTCTTCCATAACATGCACAGCACACAGAGAGCTAAATTACGATTGTAATTTTCAGGAACATAATCAAACATCATTTTTAGCTATTGTTGACGAACTACAGCGTCCGTGGGAAGCCCGGACATGGAAGACCTGACAGCTGGGTGAAAATAACACACTTTAGCTTGGCTACAGCTCTCCACTAGAACTCTTCCTCTTCGACAATATGGCCATGCCCCCTTTTTTGAATATTCAGGAGGGAGGGTTGATTTAAATTTATGGGTTAGTTACATATAAAACCCGGGAAGTATCTCGTTGTAGTCCCACTTTTTGTAGGAATTAAACTTCCTGATTTTTAAAAGACGATATGTCTGTTTACGTTGAACTTTCAGAGCAGCAACTTTGCAGATACTGTTCATGCACCAACAGCAACATTACACACTATTTAAAATGAAAAAAGTGAAATCGCATTTACCCTTTAATCAATTTTGCAATGAGTTCAATTCATCTAATAAAGGATAAACCAGCTCTGAAGACAACAGTGATGTCATCATAATCCAGCTCAGTTCAGTTATCGTCCAATAGTGTCAGTGCATTCCAGTCAATAATGCAGAATATTATAGCTGAATTGCAGAGCTGGAATACACATGTACTTTCCTATGATCAAATGCTTTTTAACTGCTAGGCTATTTTTTTTCACCGCTGTGTGTTTATTTTGTCATTGAGGAAAAAAAAAAGAGTGCAGCACACATCTAAACGGCACTCTCAGTTTAGGCACTATAGCCAAAGAACTGTTTAAAATCAGCTATTGCAACGACTTAGAAAAAGACTGAGAATACTTTCCAGCAAATGTTTCAAGAGGGACATTCGCCTTGCCCCAAGCCACAGTGCTGATTGGTGAGATGTCACCCCTGCTGTTATTTCACTCGAGGTTAATGAATAAGAGCAGACATTTCCCCGAGGGTAACACACACTTCTCTAAGGAACTAAACAACTACACCAAACTTTACAGCTGTGTAAGTTACAAGTCATACCTCCTACTACCCAATACTTGTGACGGTCTTAGCTCCTCCCACACAGAGCCCTGTGAATAGCATTAAAAGTGTATCACTTTCTAACACAACCAGGCTCTCAGAGCTTCTGCGGTCTTAATATAAGCTCCGACAGGCGGTGGATATTTGCAGGCAGCTGATTGGGATGGAATTTGAATTGCAGCATCTCAGGAGGCATTGCATTTTTGGAGCCGAGATGGTACACTCTCGATTTGCCTGAGCAATCTCTCATTAGGTTTTGGACGTAAGTGAAGACGAATGTTAGCCTCCTAGAATCCCACCTGTCCACTTTTCATTTTGACTGCTGATGAATGGATGTTCACATGGCTTCAAGAGAGAATAAATACAAGCCGTTCATATTCGTAAGCAAAGCACAAAACGGCAGTATTTTAAAGGAGGAAATGTATTTGGGTGATATCTATTAAATTATTTAATGTTCAAAATGGAATGGAAAAGCTATCTTGTTCTTTTATTAGATCTTGCTTAGTGTGACTTTGATAAAGTCTAGACATGGAGTAACAGCTCTAGCGTCGGCCTTTTGGAGGCAGCTGCAGAGATGCCTTATAGTTTTCACTAAATCGTTACTTTCTGTCAGTCTAACCACAGACGCTGAGCTAATTATGCTGTTGCCTGTTAGCAGGTGAAGTTCCAGACTAAAGATACTAAAGTCTTGCTCAATAAGAAAAAAAAGAGAGCTTTGGTTGATCTTTAAATTCGGGCTAGACACACTGTAATATGTACTCAATGTATGTAGGCGTATGTTATGATTGCAAATTTGTATGAAATCTGTATGACAATTCCTCCCAAATTTGATTTTATTTACCATTATGGTTAGACTTTATATTGATGGTCCACTTTTGGTCCTATTTGATCCTTAGTTTGACATGTTCACCAACAGCCAATCAATGACCGTTGCGATACAATTTTTACCTCCGATGAAATTCTGGCAGTGTCAGTGTCAAGATTTGACTGACAGTCCTGCAGTGTGACTTCTCCTACGATGGCTGTCAAATTTTTCATGAAAAGCCAATTACCAAAATAAACGTAAGCGATTTCAATCCCATGTGTAATGCAGCTCACTGTGAATGATGTGTCACTGATTGATGATTAAAAACTCCAGACGATTAAAGATTAAAAGCTCACTCCAAACCAGCACCAGGTGTGAGTAAGTTACAACTTAGCCTAGTTTTGACGTAAATGGACACTAAGTTACAACTTATGCACTACTACTAGATATTTTTTGCATTGCACCGGAAGTCTCCAATCAGGAGTTAAATCAGACAGACTTTTCATTATGTGAAAAGATTACTTTGTTAGCAGCTCATCAACACAAACTCGTCCTAAACAGTGTGACACTTAAAATCATATTAAATAGTAATAGTAACAGTAAAGTGTAACACTGTTAAAGTTGTCAATAGAACACACAAGGGTTCTATTTCTCTTAATGTACAAAACTGGGTTCGACTCTAGGAGGATAGAAATAATTTTAGGCCAAATACTGTAAATCAGCTAACAGCCAGCGCATTTATTGGACATGAAAACTCAACCAATGCTTCAAGTGCAAAAATATATATTGAGGTCTCTGAAATGGTGGAAGAAAAAAAACAACAACAATATTTAGTTCAGATTTGCACAAAAGATTCAAGAATAAAAGACAAAAATATGAAAATAAAGTAAAAATAAAATGTCCAAAGTCCTCCTGGTTCCCTTGAAAGATGATGATGTGTGTGTGTAAAGTTAATTGTTTATGTAAGGCCTTTTTCCTACTACCCGGGTAGTGTATGTGTATCAAGCAAGTAATTCAAATGAATCCCACGATGCAAACTGATGAAAACTGGTCCGGGTTGAAGATCAGTAGCGCGCAGTGTATGGGCCAAGCGGGAACATTCTAATCTGAAAGCTGAAGCCTACCCGGAAGTGCGAAAAACCGCAATACATCTCAAACCCGCTAGAGGTCGGTCCCAAAAGGGAGCAAATCTCCATAGACGTCATTTTAAAATATTCGTTTTCACAGCATAAATTCATATGTTTACACTTTGAGCCCATGGACTTTTATTGTAATCTTCAATATGTTTCACGTGCCTGACAACTGTGAGGGGGTGAATGTTTTTCTAACTTGTTAGTTTAGATCATATTTAGATGTATAATGTATGACAAATTAGGGCGGTTAACTTTGATTGACAGCTGATAACGGGCTGCGCCAAGTGAATTTGACGTCTCGGCCATGATCTGACAAAACACATCACACCACCTCTGTATCCTTTCTGAAACTTTTGTATTTTGTTCTATTTCCCAAGATTTTCCAGTATGGCGCCGCCCAAACCCCCCATAAACAGCCTCAAACCCGTTCGTCAGAGAGTCTATGGGTGACGTCACAGACGCTTTGTCCATATTTTTTAGTCTATGGTATGGGCCCCTCGGCAAATCGTTGTCTGGCTCGCCATAGTTCACAGTTGATCCTTTCATAGAACGGAATCGGCAGCAAAAAAAGAAAAAAAATCTCCACGAAACACAGTTCACAGTCAACATCTCTCAAAATTCAAATATGCTTTACGAGCAGATGGAAATCGCAAAGTATCACTCGTGTTCATACACGTGCTAGTTTAATGCTATCGACTATAACATTGTACACATGGGCATAGGCCTACTCATCATTAGATAAATCTGCAAAACGCACAGATTTATCATCTGCACTTCGAAATACTCGATTTCAAGAATTAAATTTATCAGTTTCCCAAATCTCCGTTTGCACAACGTGCATTGAAACACAAAAGTAGTTTCAATCAACATTGCAATTAACAATACTTTCAATTAACATAACTCTGACTGTTTTTCATTATAACACAACTCATATACAACTTTCTGATCTTTAGTCAGTTAAAGCACATCGACTAAACAGTTATCTTAACAAAGAAACTCACCAGAGTTCACAGAAGTTTTTCAACATCAAACGGAATTCCTTTTTGAACCAACTTCATAAATCTTCGGAAAGGTTTATATTATTTTCTTTCAGAAATCACACATTTGTATGCACTTCAAAAGCAGCGCTTGATCACCTCGTGCGTAGCATATCAGTCTTCTTCTCTCTATTTTTACTTCTCAGTCCACAAGTTTATGTAGCGGCCCCTACAGGGAAACGACGGTACTGCATATTTTTAGCAATAATGTGTTAAACTCTGGGGGTTACAAAAGTCATAATTTAATTTAGTCATAATAAAATTTTATTTTTTTGTATCAGTATTTAGTATTATTTATCGATCCTTATTAATTCTTATTAAGATCCTTATTAGTTTCTGAATGTTATTTAACCTAGATATTATGTGTTTTTACATTTAATGCAAAGTATTTAATGGAAACTTATTTTACTGTTCATTATGTGAGGCAAAAGAAGTTAGAATAAAGGATAAACTGAAATTCACAGAATTACACAACTTCCGCTCACATATTTGAAGGCTGCTTTTGGAATATTGAGGGTAAACGTCATATTACAGTATGTGACTATGCATTACTTTACAGAGAACTTAAAACCTAATAGATACAGTACATGCTGCCTTTAGAACAAATTGTGCAACTGTATAAAGAAAAAAGAGTTGGTTACAAACTAGCTAGTAGTTACTAAGCCTTTAACGTGGACTTTACGTTCCAATTTAAGAACTTGCATACGACTGGTGCACATCTACCCAGGTTAGTATACTATATGTTTCTTATATTCAGTAGAATATCTGTTGTGGGACCAAAAAAATGAAGTGTTAGCAGATATAAAACAGGCTGTCTACAAATACAAAAAATATATATGTACACAAAATAGATCCCCTTATCAAGAAGCTCACAGGGTTCTTGTTTATACTTTTGGATGAGTGTGTCATGATCCAATGCAGAAGGTGGTTAATACTTCATATACTGTACATTCCTCAGGAGCTCCTTTGAATGTGGTTTACTTTTACTGTACAGTATAGTGCAGGCTGTTGTGTGAGTTCATCTGGAGTGTTATACTTGTACTACTGCTCAAGAAAAAAAAAATACAAAGGGCATTTCATGGCATTTCTGTTCACTTAAAATTCCATTTGGATGGCAACGTGATTAAAATGTTTAGTGCACAATCATTTCAAATCATTTGTATCCTGCATGTATTCATTGTGGATTAGGAAATGTCAAGAATTGCAACAAGTTCGACTAAAAGATTTCCATTTATTTTAATTATCCGTGAGAAATATTATTAATAAATGTAAGTACATTTACACACTGAATAGTATTATCAGAAAATAGATTGATCAAATTAAAAATGTATAACTTTAGTCAATATTTGAATGAGCTCTCATTCTTTTGAGCTTATTAAAGAGAGGAATCAGCTATGCAAGGTCCAACTATTTCTGTAACGTCAGCCGTGTTTTATCAGTAAAGTATAAAATTGACTTTTTCTTTTCTTTTTCTTTTTTTCACCCTTTAAAAAGTTTTGGAAAGGTAACATATAACTTTCTCAAGGAATTATAGACCTACTTGGTTGCTACATATCGTATTGGTTTCTTGTGAACTTCCTTTTATGTTCACATAGCTGTACATGTAGATAGTGGACATAGAGTGAGCTCATTAGACTTTTCATCAAATATTATTTACCTCTAAATGGTTGCATCATTAACAGGGTCATGCTTTCTGTGTTTTGAGAGTTTTAATGGCTGTTTGTGGGGTGGTGGATGTCATTAATATTCCTGCTCTCGGCCTGTTGCGGGTGATTTAATTAGTGTGTCTATGGTGATTCTAGGCAGAGAGCTTGCATGTTAATGCTCTCATTGATGGACACACACAGCTCTGGGAGGGACGGGCTAAATGTGGCCATGCAGGGTTGATTGCTGCTAATTTGTTTCTCCTGTATGATGATGGCTACGCTGACAGAAAATGTAAGACAGCACAACATGGTCACTTTACATGCATTTTGCTATGCCACTGTCAATACATGTTAGCTAGAAAACAAGAGGACTCAAGCCATTAGTTGTTCAAAGGACTATTTGTCATATCGCATTTCAAAGCACATGCACTTTATTACAGTGATGCTGAGGAGAAAGGATATCCCTCAGTGGCATGATGGGATATAAATGCATGATGAATCCCTTCATCTGCATGTGACAAAAATCATGTTGTTAGACTACAAAATTCACTGCACTGATTTGATTTCCCAAGACATAAGACCCGTGTTGAACTGGATTGCATAAATGATTGGGCGGAAGCTGAGCGTGAAATCCCACCGATGAATTGTTCACGACATGGTTCGATAATTTGGAGGCATGGAAGTATGCAGGGAGGCCCAAAGTGCTCCTGCAGGAATACAGATGAATGAGAGGTAGAGCACAAGACTGTCACAGGGTTCAGAGCAGACTTTGGGTTAAGCTAATATTCCTGTATGTTCTTTCATTTTTTCTCTCTCCATTTTTCATGCAAAAAACGTTTTATACCATTCCATGATCATCATACACCTATACTTATTTCAATAGCTTAAGGCTTTATAGACATGTGACCTGTGCTGGCATAAGGAATGCTCAAGGGATCATTTCGAGCTACAGGCAAAACAAGTGAAAATTTTCGATTTTGAGGTTTTCAAAAAAAAAAAAAAAAGAGAGAGAACCAAAACAAGGAGTAAGAGTAAGTTTTTTCTTCATTTTTTTGAACTGACTCAACTGCCATACAATATTATTTATTATTTTTAGCTCAGAACAAGTTTATTATAACATTCTCTCCAATGTTATAACAATCTTTTTTCCAGGAGGCCTATGTTCTTTTGTAAATGATGAGGTCGCCTAGGCCTTGCTTATGAGGTTTTTGCACATAATTGTGTTGATCGTGGTGGTTTGTAGTTTGATTTAGTACAGATGAATTTTAAAAGCTATATGATATCTATTTAGAACATTATTAATATTCCTTATTTTCAATAAACATACTGGTCATAGCATACATTTCAAAGGTGTATGGGGTGTCTAGTCTGTCTTTCTGCAAGTATTATGCATCCAAATTGTAATTTATACATGTATGTTTTACCTAGTTTGCCCCTTTTTTTCCCTTGTCTTATCTTATTTTGGCTAGGTGGGCACATTGGTGTGTGTAGAGCAATTAATGAGTTAGTGTGACATTTGATGCAGGTGCTTGTCCTTAGTCGTACTCTAATGAGCGAACATCCTCTGTCGGAGACAGACCCATGACCCCCTCACCTGACAGCACCCCACAGCTGCCAGACGATTACCAAGCAAGAGTTTACATTGAATAACCATGCTTCCTCCCCGACCTAAGTAAGGTGTGAGAGAGTGAAGACGTGTGGATGGTGAGGCTCAGGCATAATGACATTGGGCATGCAGGGAGAGATCTATAAATCTTATATTGAAAAGCATCCAAACATTCTGTGTCCAGATCCAAACACTAAGCTCTTTAACTTTATTGCACATTATCATTGCACAGCAACAATATCTGTCTAATTTGTATCATTGCTGTAAATTGAAAGCAATTACAAACTGTAAATGTAATTTTCCAGCTGTGAAATAGGACATTGGATGATGAACTGTGACTTACTTGAGTAATGAAATATTCATGGTACTTAGCTGTTATTTCCCATATCGCATTCAAAGTTGACAGCAATGTGTAGCTCTTTATAATTAATCAAACATATCCAATAAATGTTTAAAACAGGTATGAAGTAATGCATGCGCCTAATAAATGCTTAATGGGTATAGCAGTGCAGCATTCCAGGGACATGTCTTGGTTTTAAATCTAGATTTAAGTCTAGTCAAATTAAGAAAACAACAGATTGAATTAGCATTTCAGCTAAATATATATTTTTAATCTGTTAAGGATGTTTATAGAAGAATGCATATGAACAGCTGGAGACAAGATATCAAATCTACGAATGAATGAATGAAACAATGAATCAGTGATATTTAGTAAGCTGCATAGCTAACATTTGGCAGAAGTTCTACCAAATGTTAGCTATGCAGCTTACTAAATAGAACTGAAGTCCTACTTAGAGGATTTGTTTAACTGGATGTGATTAATTGCATAAATCACCGACGATACACCTTGAAGTCCACACACAATTTAAATTTATCCTCTTCAAACTAGGGCCCTGTGGTACTGTGCATTACTTCTAGACAGCATGTACGATATCAAAGTAACTGCCACTGTTAATTCTTGCACAGATGGGAATCTTTATTTTTATGCACACTCAGTGAAGAAGGCATTTAGAAAATGAGAGGGAAGATTGAAAATGTCATGCTCAAATTTAAGTGTAAGCACCCCTGAGGGGGTTGTGCCCATTCGACCGCTGTTGGACTGACAGAAGTGGTCAGAGGTTGGCTAAGGCAACACGAAAAACTTAAGTACCCTTCTTATATAGTGTAGTACGTTGTTATATTCTTTAAAGATTAGGACATTTGATTTATTTTATTTCAAATGAAAGCTACTTTTTCTCCCCAAATCTACTTAATCTGCATCGTTTTATGATTTTCCATTTATATTATTATTTAAATACAATTTATTTATTTATTAAATATACATCTAGAAAACAAAACTTTGTGGTGGCTCTCAGTAAGAAAATTAAAAATCGGGACGACAAATTTAGATGTCTCACAGAGTTTTGAGTTGTAAACATTACCATGGCTGACACTATATGCTACTGTCGGAATGATATAATGTACTTGACTCACTGTCTTTTGTCATTTTGTTGTTTTTGTGAAGAATGAACCCCTCCTTCATCTCTTCGGCTCCAGAAAATGCTTTCCTAATGGAGGGTTGTCAGACCTAAGCTTTCACTCATAATGAAATTCTCACAGTTCCTTTCCTTTGCCCCCCAACTTTCCACTTCATTTCTCATGTTCTGACGAGTGCTTTTCAGCCGCGCTTAATGTCAATCAAGCTAATGTTTAAAACTGTAGATTATTGTAATAAACTGCTGAAAGAGGAAATCCTTTAAAAGAGATTTCAAATGGATTCAGGGAAAGAAGATTATGCAGTGTGATGTCATCACAAAGTTGATGACCTCTTGGTGCACTGACAGTTCATTTGTTAAACGTTACTTTCACACAGTATAAACAACTGGAGAGTAAAACAAATCCTAATATTAGTAAAAAATAAACTTTTCCTCATTGAAACATTTTTGTTTTGTGGCAATGAGTCTCATGTAATCTTACTTTATTTCTCTTTCTCTCTCTCTCTCTCTGCAGTTAAACCGACAGTCATTGATGTTGATATCTTCGTTAATAGTATTGGACCTGTGTCATCGATAAATATGGTGAGTGAATGCATGTCCATAATGATGTTCTGTTTTGGTCAATTTAAAGGGATAATTCACCCCAAAAAATGCAATTCTGTCATTATTTGGATGCATGTATATGATAGTGCTTTATTAATGCCCCGATGATGTATTCATTGTTTACTAACCCTCAAGTCATTCTGAACCTGTCAATATTAGATTAATTATATTAGTTTTCTGTCAAACACAAACAGAATTTTTGAAGAGTCTGCAGCTATTTTCCATAAAACAGCATGAATAATGAGAGCATTTTAATTTTGGCGTGAACTTTTATTCCTTTAGTGTCTCCTTTTCTCTATTTCTCAGTGACTCTCTTTCACACTTTCAGCAGTTACAGTTCAGTCCCATAGGTGACACATGGCTGTATAGGTTTGAGTTGAAAGCAGGGCCACTAGCTATCCCTCTGAGATGTGAGTCCAATGCTTCAGCTTCATCTCCCCTGAGGCACGGAAAAGCTTCAGGAGAAAGACAGAGGAAGAAAAAGTTTGAGACTGAAAGACATTATAAAGACTTAAACTGAGGCATAGGAAGCGGCAGAGGAAAAGAATATAATTTTTTTGCACAGTAGTTGCCACTTGATATGATAGTTCATCATAAAAATTCATTGACTGGATCTACTGTTATAAAAAAAAAAAATAATAAAGCAGCAGATTGTTTCATATGTATGTGCGCTTCGATGGATATCATATTTAAATCTGGACGACTGTGACAGATCTCTTCACATGGATGTTAAATTCCTCTGGAGTTCAGTTGGGTCCCAATACATCAGATTCATCCTTGAAAAGGATGTGAAATTGTGTATTCACTTCCAATTATTGTTGTCCAGGGCTCAGAGAGCGAGAGAGAATGGTTGGATAATAAGCACCTGAAGATACGCCAGCTATCGATCGATATATCACATAACAGTGTGTTAAAAGAGTCTTAAGGGAGACGTTTCTTAGAAATCACAGCAGACAAGAATAATCAAGAATTTTGAAAGTTTTCAAGGTCTAAATGTAGTTTAAGTTTGGAACATTGACATTCTCTTTAAAGAGAAAGACTTGCATCTGAATGGGACAGAGGTTGTGACCTCTGCAACGAACCCATTCATGCATATTCACAAGATTTATTTGCATATTCAACCAAAAGAAGGAACACAATGTTTTAGAGGAATTTGGCATTCACAGCTGTATGAATGGAAGTCAATTAACATGAAATATCTAACTCTCTTCCTATCTTTTCATTTTGGTTTATTGCGTGGGTTTTATGAGTTGTCAGAATGCAAAGGGAGTGCGAGAAACATCTAAATAGGCTTACATTAATAAATTATCTTGTGCTCTGTGACACCGTGTCTCTCCATCTTCTAATATTATTGTTGGTACTAATTTCGTTTCTTGAAATGCCGCACATACAATTACATTGTCAGGCATTGTTATTTGCACATCTGTGATAGGACCAGCTCAACCAAAAAAAGCGAAATGCATTTTTTTTCCTTTTTCTGCAGCTGGCTACGCCGTCCACCTTAGTAAATAAAAACAAAAAAGAGGAGAATGCTAATATATTGTCAAAGTATACATTAGAGGCAGTATATATTGTCGCCTGTTTGTCGTATATTACTTGTTGTGGAGATCTTAATGAGATCTTATACTGTAATGTTTAGGACTCAACAACACCCCTTACCAAGGCATCCGTTCTCCCATCATGCTCCGTTCATGCTGTTTTTGCTTTCCTTTGTTGGGCCACTGCCATATTACACAGTGTGGAAACTTTAGAAAATGACTAAACACCTACGCAGAAGGCACCGCAGTGATTCCTGTGCTGTGCTGTGGAATTGAATTTCTAAACTCACTTCTAGTGCGTCATTGTGTTGCATGGGTCGGCTGTGACGTACAGGGACATAGCAACCACAGTTCTTAGATTTCTTGGGGAAAATAATGGTTATAATGATTTTAAAAGTGATAAGAAAAACAGATTAAAGAAAGTTGGTGCAACAAATGTGTAAGCACTAAGGAATAATAGTCATAAATGCTTTAGCAAATCATTTGTCTGTTGGCTGAACATTGTCACCTAGTTAATATGTGACCCTGGATACCAAAGGCAGTCTTAAGTCGATTTTTTTATTATTATTTTATTATTATGCAAATTATCCAGTCCAGAAAATTATAGAAATATAAATTATTTATTAATATTTGTATTAGTAAATATATAAGAATCATTTTAAATGTGACTAATTGCACTTATGGCATAGAACTCTCTTCTAATTTATTTAAAATTATTATGTACTCTGCTTTACTTATCTTTGTAATTATCTTTAATGGCATGCATAATTTACAGACATTAATAAATGCAAAACTATTATCAGCTAACTACCAAACCAGCTTTACTTGTAATGGACAGGAAATACCTGCAATTAAATCAAGCCATTATTATTCAAGTTCACGCTGTGATAGTAGATTAGCGAAATAGAGCTTAATAATTGGTATGCAGGATGTGCCAAAACCATTGTCAAACAGGGACAAACTCTCTTGTTATCTCTTGTTTGTGGCACCAGAATTCCTGCTGGGCTGCTCCATAATTGTGCTAGCTACACATTTAATATGCCATTGATTGTTGTCTTAAAAGAGGTCTTCATTTGTGCTCGTTGTTGTTCTGATTATGAAAAACTAAATCAACTTTTAATACAGGAAAGCGAATGTACAGGTGTCTGTGGAAAGATGCAGATCTGGTCCTCTCTATGCTTCACCCATCTTCTTTTCAACCTCTCCAGTAGCACACAACATTTACACTTGATAAATTAAAGGCCTAGGAGAAAATTGAGGATAGACAGGATCAATTCCCCCCAACACAGCAGGTCGCTTCTAGCTGCATCTAATTCTTCATGTGCCATTTAAAATCCCAAGGATTATAGGTAACAATTATATGAAAGAATGTGGGGATTAGTTAGTTCACCAGATTATCAGCATCACAAAACACAGTTAATACCCTGCAGAGACAGGAAAAGGACCTGTCTCTCTCTGCCCAGTATCCTTGTCCAGCTCACAACTCCCTACAGAAAAGGTGTACATGCTTAAACACGGTTCTTAAGCTTCAGTCCTTTTCTGGCTGACTGTAAACCTGGCCACACCTGATTGCCCCCAGACCTTCGCTCTTTCAACTGCGCATTGATCTCTTCCTAAGCTTGCACTTCCTTCCTGCTCGACTGCAGTCATTTCATGGGAGAGACAATGTCTCGTTGCATTTTTTTCCCCAAAAGAATGTTGATTTTGATAGATTATTGTAGCCATAGTTTTTTATGCCCAGCACCTGTTGGGTATCTGACTTTAGAGATGGAATGTTATCAATAATCTGTGGTAGTAGAGCGAGACGGATATATCGGCAGGCCGATATTATCGGTCGATATTAGGTATTTTCCAAACTATCAGTATCAGTTATAATGGCCGATAAATGAATATTTCAAAAATAAAATAAAAACGGACGAAACACGCTTGAACCATGTCATGAGTGTTGGAGTTGTATAGTTTGTCCACCAGAAGGCACTCTACACCGTTCCTGTTGGCAACACTCGTTGAGTTCGTCACGAGACATACATTGCTTGAATAACAATTAAAAGAACATCCGCATCAGTTCTCTTAACTCAAATAAGCATGACAAAATTTGGGACTATCATGTCCAGTTTTGCTGCTGTTAAATAAGCCGAGAGTGAAGCGGAATTGGATAGTAATAGTTACGTTACGTTGTTACAGTGTAGTTGACTGACTGTCCTTTTAACTTTTGACAATGTGACTGAAGTATTTCTTTAATAGCGTGTGACAGTTATAGCAATGAGACGTATCATCTCTCCTTGGCCTGTTACGTATATTGAAAATTTATGTTTTACAATTTGCAGTATGACGTTATCCATAGCTAAATTCTGGCTCATCATAGGCTAGCTAACCACAAAGCTAGCTAATGCCACTATCATCAGTCTGTTCTGTTGTGACAATAAAAGAAACAAGTTTCTTTTTAAAATGCATCATCATATTATTTTAGTTAAAACTAAAATACAAATAACTAATGTTAGGGAAATCTGTTAATGTTTTGTTGAGCGTTTTTGAAATAAAAAATAGAAATAAAAATATTGGCCGATATATCGGAATATTTTAAAACCAAAAAAATATTTGTATCGGTATCGGCCTTCAAAATCCTTTATTGGTCGGGCTTTACCTGTGAGTAGGGTTGGCTTGATAGTACCAAAGAGTATTGGTAGACCGTAGACCATTGATATGCCCATATTATGGTTTTTCGAATATTCCCTTTCATGGAGTGTGTAATAAACTTGTCTTTGCATGTAAATCTTCTACAAAATTGTTAAGTCGAAAGTGCACTTTAATGTCTCCCAAAAGAAAGAATCGACTCAGAATCACCTAAACAAGTTGTTTGTAATTCGAATCCCGTTTTGGGATGGTACGCGGGACTCAAATCGCGGGATTCGAAGAATGCTTGCTCTTGAAAGATGGGTCAGTACACAGTACACCTCCTCAGAATCACAACCTGTAAGTATGAATAATTATTGACGTATATATTTTGTGCCAGGTGTTTAAAATACTTAGCTTTGTGTTTTATATTGTGTACATTTCCAGCTAACTGGCTAACTCACCGTCTTACTGAAATCAACATAATAATAATCAGCTGTGGACCACTATTACCTAAAACTGTCCATTAATGCCAGGTTGTCTGTTGTACTTACTACTTTGAGAAAAGGGTGGAGAAAGATTTCTTTTATGAACGTTTGTTATATCAGTAATTCACGTTAGTGCTGGGTTAACGTATGCGCTGGTATTGATACAGTTCCCTCTTGTTCGCCCCAATAAATTAGAAATATACACTTCAATTTGTTGATGGACATACACTTGTTAAGGTGAGGAATAACAATTGGAATATCTCATGATGTACCTCAAAATGAGTAGCATACCACTGAGAAACGTCCTCCTTGCAATGGAGCTTCGGGTTGAATAACTAGTCTGATTGATATGGTAAAATGGACGTCACCATTACTGTCTTTACAATCAAGTCGCTAAGGACTAAGGAAGCCTCCTGAGCTGAAGGTCATCTGTTTAATAAAAACACCATCCTCTCGTCACTTTTACAACATAGGTTCCCCAGAGGTTTAAGATTTAGCATGCTCCATGTCAACCTTTCCATGCCAAGCTGGAGCAACTTTTTTCTTTTTAAGGATATGACCGCGCAGCCTAAAATATAAACACTTATATTTTCTACGAATGCACTGTGGTGCACTATGGCTTACCATAGTGAATCAGGGTAAGACAAAAACACATTTGGGAAGAAAGATTGATGGTTTGTTTCAGTTACACTGTTTTAGTTGCATTGGCAGTGTGTTAAACCTCACGGTTATGGTAAAGGTCATGAGACTTCTGAAACACACTCAAAGAGGCTGATCAATCACAAAACACTGGTCTAGCCATCCAATCAGAGCACATTGCGCTTTTTCAGAAGGCCGGGCTGTATAGAGAAGGAACTAAACATAGCGTTACTGACAGACTGGGAAGAGAGGTGCTGCAATAATAAAAAATAAGGTGTTTTTTAAACATTCCCTCTTAGAAGAAATGGTTCTCCAAAAATGGTTCTATATAGAACCATTTTTTTTTGGTAAAAGGTTCTATTGGCCAATTATGGAACCCCAGGGTTCTATATAGAACCCAGAGGAACCCTTTTTTAAGAGTGTATAGAACCTTTTAGGGGTTCCAAATATGTAGCGTTGATCAAACCTTTTAAGGTTCTATATAGAACCTTTTCTTCTAAGAGTGTTCAAGCATGAAAACTACACTTTAGACCACAAAAACAAAATCAAGACTTTGTAAAGGGCATTACATTTTAATTTAATCTAAATTTTAATTATAAATGAGTCAGTGAATTTGCTTTCACACTTTCTGAACTGCAGATCTGTGATTGTTGTCAAGTTACCACAATATGTTCAAACCAGCTATTGTACCAATACTTTTTTATACCACTATATTGTGAAACTCTACCTGTGGGGGAGATATTGAAATTGAAATCAGTTCATTGGTCTACTGCCATTACAAAACTGGCAGCGATTCTGTCTTCTGAATTCAAACATATCAAGACCTGTCAAATCTGTATATCAGGCAGTGGTGTACACACTGAGACTATATTTTGATATACGCATGCACTGTGCATACATTTAAATCACATTTTCACTTGGTTTAGTTACACTGATAAGGCCAGGAAGGGCTTATTTTATGATGAAACTTGGCTGTCACTTGTCATTCACTCCGGGGCTCTGAATGAATGGCACATTTTGCACTGCAGCATGGTGTGTTTGCTTTAAAAAGGAGAAATAATTCATCGTTTGGTTTAAATGTGCTGCTGCAGTTATTGATCAAATCTGTGTTTGTGCATCAATCTGAGTTAAACTATGTCTGTGGAAAGGGCATCAATAACAGAGTTCATGCAAGGTCTAAGTTTAGTTGGTTGGTATGAGTTGACCCAGTTCCCATAGTTCCAACCACACAAATTTGTGATGTTGCATGTGAATATTTCTTTGAACTATGCTTTCAGAAAACACAGAACTATTGAAATTTGTTAGTAACAACTACTCTGTAGTTGCGTTTTGGGAAATGTATCCCACATACTGTAGAACATTCTTGTGGTGCCAAAACCAGCAAGCAGATTTCCAATGGGAAAAAGTTCCTCCCTCAGGCTGGAGTGCAAGATTACTAGGAAGGTATTGAATAAGGAAAGCAGCCATCAGCCAACATCTGCTTGTCAGTTTGAAGTCAGCGGTCATTCCATTCACCGAGCGATTCAAGCTTGGCCTTTGCCTATGACTACCCGAGGGTGTGCAGGCTTATTGGAAGGGTAAGAAATGGCCGGTGCGAGATGATCAAATTATTCAGAGGGCTTCTGTTAAGAGGCAATGCATGATTATCCGAATGGCAGTACGGGAGGCTTGAAATAGATTTGTAGTGAAATAATACTGTGGTTTTGCTTATGGTATATAATGATGCTGTAAAAGTGCTTTAGATAAATGAATACTCCTAATAGCTGACCATGATTATCAAAGCTGAATTGAGTGCTGCTTGATTTCCGTCCACATGAGAAATCAGCTTTGCTCATCAATCTATTGTGAGAAGCTGAAATAGCTAACTTCATAGTATTCACTACTGAAAACGGGTCTCAAGCGCCATATAATTTGATTTTAATGGCTCTATAGAACATGAGTCAGCTAGCAGCCAGACAGTGAATAGAGCTGATAAATTAGCATTAATCATCCCTGTTCCTCGTGTCCCTCGTGCCCCTAAACCGCAACTGATAGCATAATTGTAATTAATGGAGCTTTAAGATCTACATTAAAATGTGAGATCATTCTACTTATCATCTTGATCTGTTACTTGCCGCACAGCTGAAAGCGCTGACAACATGATGCAGTTGATGTCGAGATGGAGCCGAATTCGTTTGGCTGATGTGTTGAGCTAATGTCAAGCCCTGCATGAAAATCAACGACCCCGTGTGAAAGCCGAGATATGATTGATAGCATCCAACTAAGCATCATCCTTCAGCTTCCTCTGCTGGTAGTCTATGCTTTACAAAGTCAGGTAGATGCTCTCTCAGACAAATGACAGGTGTCATTGTAGTCTGTCAAGAGGAGACTTGTTTCTCCTGTGGTCCAATCGGTGTCTTTAAACTGATTTATCAAATGGAAGAAGTGTGGGGAGTTGGCAGTATTTGACTGGGGACATAATATGTAAATGCGATGTTTTATTATTATGTTCTGTTTGTTTTTTGTTTTAATTTTCGGATGAACTGTTCCTCTTTATAATCTTTGTCTTTGTGGTTCTTAATTTTAATTGATATTTTTATGCTTTTATTTTCATATGAGCTATTGTCTATTGTATTTTTGGTCCTTTTTTATTATTTTAATATATGCATGCATGCATTATTATTAGGGCTGTGAAACGATTAATCACGATTAATCGCATCCAAAGTAAAGGTTAGTGTTTACATAATATATGAGTGTGTAGTGTGTATAATTATTTTGTATATATAAATACACACATATGCATGTATATATTTACGAAAAATGTGTTATTAATATATTAAATATTTATATTTATGTATAATATTAATTTTGTATAAATATATATGCAAATATTTCTTAAATATACATGCATGTGTGTGTATTTATATATACAATATAATTATACACACAGTAACCACAAATACATTTTGTAAACACAAACTTTTATTTTGGATGCGATTTAATGCGATTAATCGTTTCACAGCCCTAATTATTATTATTATTATTATTATTATTATTATTCATCTTGAAATAAATATTCCTTTAAAGATATTTCTTTGTGATTGTTAATTTTATGTTTATATTTCTTTTTTTGGTTGAACTTTCGCTTTAAAATCTTGTTTATTTTTATTATGTTATGAACTATTTAATTATTCCTTTGAAATCTTTGTCTTTGTGGTTCTTAATTTTATTTATACTCATTTTTTTATTTTAATTTTCGGATGAACTGTTCCTCTTTATAGATGAGAAGTTTATATCATCTTTTTACTCCTCTAATTCATTTTATAATTATCATATATCTCTTTTATGTCCTTTTGGTTTATAACTATTCATTTTCCTTGGCTTTTATT
The DNA here is from genome assembly GCF_016745375.1 of Pimephales promelas. The sequence goes on along the minus strand of NW_024121355.1, from coordinate 6,699,583 downwards.
TGGGGATTACTTTAACTCCTTTCTGTGTAAAGCACTTATACAGTATCTTTGTGATTGTTAATTTTATATTTCTTTTTTTGGATGAATTTTCCCTTTAAAATCTTGTTTATTTTCATTATGTTATGAATTATTTAATTATTCCTTTGAAACCTTTGTGGTTCTTAATTTTATTTATATTATTATTTTTTTTTAAGTGATGATTCTTTCCTTTATAATCTATGTCTTTGTTATTCTGGCATATATTCTATACAAAAATAGTCATTTTCCATGGCCATCACTTACCGCCCAGTACCTTCAAAAGACCCTCACTAGTCTCTATCAGAGGGGCGGAGACATTTCTTTCTTTCTTTTTCTTTTCAATGGAACAAAATCTTCCTATACATACACATTTCCAGCTGTATGAGCTCAGCCACAAGCTTTCTCTTGACATTAGATAAGAGGCTGAAATCTGTCTCTAGCACATCTGAAGAGAATTGCCAGTAATGCGTGCTAGGAAATCACAAGGGCCCTGAATATAACATTGTCTGGATTCTGAATTCTCTTGATCCTAGGTTCAGGCAAATAAAAATAGCTGTTCTCTCTCCACTAAAATGCTCTTGAAGTCACAAATTGCATCTCCTATGAATGTCTTTATAGGATGACACCTCCGTCACAAAGAAAATGAAGATGCATTGATAAGTTTTCTGCTTAAGCTTGTACCAAAATGGGTAATATTAACTTTGCATTGAATCGATTGTCCTCCTATAGGCACCACGCTTCTTATGACCTTCTTTGATAACAAAGATTTAGTCAGTGATACGGCTATAAAATAGCTTGAGCCAAAAGTCATTTAAAAGGCAGTAAGTTCTGGAATTCTGACAGCTCATTGAACTTTCCTTTTCCTTTGCATTGACTTCCTCTCTGGCCATTTTTCAGGTAAACAGTGTGTGTATAAGATGGTGTTCTTACTAAGCAAATCACAATGAGATTTGCCTCATTAACAGGACATGACTTGAAAAGGCCTGCTCACGTGGCGGTTCCAAGGATGGCTATTTTTAAACGTCTAGGTCAGTCTGTGTCCTAGGCAACCATGTGTAGCTAAGGAATCACTGTGGTACCCATCGATAGTAACATGCTGGCAAGCCAGTCTCACCCACACAAACCCTCCAGTACAGTTGGATCTCTTTAGTACAGCCACCTACTTGCTTTCAGGGAGGTATTTAAAAATCAGGGTTTTCCTGTCTATGTATGTTTGCAGACATTACTGCAGGTTAGGTCTAGTTCCATTTATGATTATACCAGTTTCAGGCATGTTTCGACTGGAATTTATCTCTTAAAGTGACAGTACACCCAAAAATAAAATTCTGTCGTCATTCACTCACACTGTAATATCGTTCCAAATGTGCATGACTGACTTTCTCTTGTGGATCAAACACAATGTAATATATTTTGAAGCATGTGTAACGGACGTAGGCCAGTAAGAGATGTGCGTGTACTCCCATTAGTGACTGAAGTTAGCATCCTTCTTAGTGCAAGTCCTCTCCGGTTCAAATCCCACTCGGAATGGGTTTCAACTTTTTTTTTGTCCACACAAGTAAAGTCAGTGGTACAAAATTGTTTTAAATATTTTTGCAAAACATTATGATATACTTGTTGTCACACTTTACAATAAGGTTTCATTTTTTGTTAGCATATGGTTAACATGAACTATGAAAAATACAAAAAAGAGTAATACTAATTAATACTAAAAAATACTAAAGCATTTGATAATCTCAGTTAATGGTAATTTTAATAGACCTGAGCTAACATCAGTGGCGCAAAAAGTGGGTATGCGCTATATGCGGCGCATATGGGCGCAGCACAATAGGGGGCGCCAAAGCGATGGTAAAAAAAAAAAAAAAAAATTATATATAGGCTATAACGGCAGCTATTTCTATATGTAGCTGTCGTTGTGCGTTTCTAAATCATTTCTGCATTCCTTCAATGTTATATAAAATTTTAGAGGACTAACAGCCAGGCTAGAGTAGGCGCCCTCATGGAGAAGGGGGCGGGTAATATCGCGAGCGGGCGGGGGCGCCGTGAGCGCTGAGCGAGTAGGTACGAGTAGTTAGTTGTCGTCGAAAAAGATGGATAAAACAAAATGCTGTGGTGCTCAAAATAGAAAAAGAAAGAGAGAAAAGGAGATGGCATGTCAATTGATGCGACAGCAGCTAAATAACTGCATGCATGCACTGCATGCATCCAACAGGTAGGATTTAAAATGTGACATCCAGGCATGTAGGCTATCTATATCTCGGTGGCCATCGGGACTACCGGGAGATTCCCGCTGGGCCGACGTGCTTTTCAACTAATACATTTCATCCTTTTTTAATTTATTTGTCTTAACGGCCCACAAAACTCATACATCGGCGGCCCATTTGTTTGTTTGTTTTTGTTTTTTGCTTAATTGGCGGCGCTGTGCTGGTGTAATGCATTGGTCAAAAAAAATCAGCTTTAGTTTTTTTTTTTCTGACACACTGGCCCATGAAATATGTCATTATGCGCAAGTATCTTTCAAGTATAGAAATTAGTGCAAAACTAATTATGAAAGTTTCCTTTATTTTTCTGTGCATTTGTTTTACAATAGCCTTTATGGCAATTACTATCATGGGATTAATATAATAACTATTATTTTGTAGTAGTGTAATTTAGACAGACACTAACTAAAAGAGGATCAAATTTTTCTCTGTTTAATTTGCACCCTGAATATGGGTTGGAGCTTTTAATTTTGAACTCTCAAAGTGCACCAGACTGCTGAATTTAACATTACAGAACACAACATTTTCTTACGGGGGAGCATGCCCCCGAACCCCCCTAGAGAAACAGAGGTCCACCTACCACAGTTTTACCTAAAATCCTGTGAGAAACACTGGTATTGCTGTTCCAATGGAGCTTATAGTTTTCTTAGGGGGGTTCATCAAGGTGGAGTAGCTATAGTTTAATTGTGTTAATAAACGACAATTTTGCACTTATTTTTTTCTATTAGCTCTCATTTCTTCCTACTCACTTATTACACATCACACTTACATTACATTTATTTTATTTTTATTTTATTTTTATTTTTTTTTGGGGGGGGGGGGGGGGGGGGCGCTAAAATTGTTGCTGCATACCCCTCTGAAACTGGGTAGTTGCGCCCCTGGCTAACATCAACTAACTAAACTTACATTAAAGGGCACATAATTCAAGGCGAGTTTATTTATATATCACATTTCATACACTATGACAAATCAAAGTGCTTTACACGGAAAGGAATTAAAGTAATCCCATAAAAGCAAGAAAAATGGATAGTTATAAAGCAAAAGGACATAAAAGAGATATATTATAATTATAAAATGAATTAGAAGAGTAAAAGGATGATATAAACTTCTCATCTGGCAAAACACACTAGAAAATGCTGTGTTGTTAGACAAATATGGACAAACATATCCCTCGGATTGAGGCATGCCAATTGAGTTCCCAAACCTAACATCTCGATGTAGATCTGTCTTGCCAGGCTAGGTCAGGACCAATAAGAATGTTGATTCAGGGACATGTCCTACTTAGGTAAGTTACGTGAAGAATGTCTCTTTGGTGCAGTGTTGAGGTAATATTTCTATATGAGCACACAAAAAAACAGCGTTTTACACTTATCTTGTTGTTCAGATGTGTGGAAAAACCCTTTAAAATATTTATAAGCTTAAGTGGAATTAGTCAATGCATTATAAATATCTCAGCTTTTTCAAAACTACAAAGTCAGCCAGTTCCTCATCAGTGTCACTTTGATCATACACATCAACAGCTGTAGCACGCATACAAAAACATTCAAATTGATTTTATAGAGCCACATAAACTGTTAATGAGTTAAGCAGCCCTGCAAATATATAATTCTATTTTATGATTGGCTGTTCTCTTAATGAAAGCCTTAGAGAGAATATCATATCATCAACATTCCAGGTACCCCCATAATCAGTGAATAGAGAATAATGAAAATGATAACAAAAAAAGTTTACGCAAGAAGTGGTTTCTTAAATGTTTCTCTTGCCCATAGACATTATAGTACAAGAATCTGCAATAAAAAGTATCTCTTCACTACACGTTGACTGCTGTGTGTGTTTGTGTGTGTGTTATATACTGTATATGTGTGTGTATATACAGTATATTTGTATATATATATTAGGGCTGTCAAATGATTAATCGCGATTAATCACATCCAAAATAAAAGTTTGTGTTTACACAATATATGTGGGTGCACTGTGTATAATTATTTTGTATATATATATATATATATATATATATATATATATATATATATAAATATAAATAAATACACACATATGCATGTATATTTAAGAAAAAAATATTATTTATATATAAAATATTTATATTCATAAATAATATAAATTATATATAAATCTATATACAGTATATACATGAAAATATTTCTTAAATATATACAAGCATGTGTGTGTATTTACATATATAAAATAATTATACACAGTGCACCCACATATATTATGTAAACACAAACTTTTATTTTGGATGCGATTAATCACGATTAATCATTTGACAGCCCTTAAGAGTAGATGTTAAACTTCATGCGGATTTGAACTCAGCTTTCGCCAAGATAAGCACAAAATAAGCTATGCCTCTCCATCCATTTACGCTTCTTTCCATATGGTGGTGTGACTCCCCTTCTGTCCAATTACGGCTGCAGTGTACTTGGCACGTCAGCACACACAACGGCTGCAACTATAGTGTGGTCTCCCCAGTGGACCAGCACCACAACTGTCTGGACAACTCCTCGGTGTTTCGTCGACTAGCCCAAGACACCTCAAGAGGGCTGTGACTCTGACGTCCCAGAGTCACCCCCCCCCCTCCTCCCCGCCGTCCCCAACTCAACTTAGCCCAGCTTACTGACCTCAACATCCCTCCTGCTGCTTACTAGGTTACTACTTCCTCGTAGTTAACATGTGACCTAACCAAAGTCTCACAATCTGTCCGCAACCCTTATATATATATATATATATATATAGCTTTTATTTTTGATCATTGTCTTTGTAACAATATTTTTTAAAATTCCATTAGGGAATTTTCATTATTAAACGCCAATGTTCAGACTAGAAAAATATAGTTCAGGAGCAGTTCAGAAGCAGGGTTTTTTTTTTTTTCTCTACTCAAGGTTTTTCTCATCCTTTTTATGTATTTTTTTTTTCTAATTGTTTTGCTTTTAGAATGAGTCATCCCCAAACTGTCACTACAGTGATCCAGTCGTGCTGTGATAATCACAAGATTCTGGTGATGGAGAAGAACTAGAGGCTAAGACTGAAGCACTGCACTGAGTTAATGGAGGATGGGTTTACTCACTACTTCAGAATGAGACAGAGCAGATTAAAGTGGACACCATTGACAGAGATTTGGAACAGAAACCGGGGAGGCATTCTGCCAGAAAATGTCACCTTGAAGTCAAAGGGTCATTTGCGATCAAGAGTGCACTGTGTTGCATAGATAAATGATTAAAGAAAAGCAAGGCTGACAACAAACCACTTTACTTGTCTAATTCGTACACTGCTTCTTGAAAGGATAAAGGAGACTTTAGACTTCCAACACTCTCGAGGCTGGAACTTTAAGGACAAGTTCGTTATTTTATACTTAAAGCCCTGTTTTAAGATCGTTTCTGATTAAAAAAAAAAAATAGAATTTTTAAGATTAAAATTAACCATGGTTAATGGTTAAGACACATGCTGTTGGCCCGAGAATTTTCAGTTTCTGTGGTTGCACCCATTATGAAAAAGAATTAAGTTATGTGTTCCGTTGCAGGCAAATTTAAATCTCTCTCTGAAAGGACAATTTAGAGTAAACAAATACATTCATGCTACTCTGAAAATATAAGACGTTTAAAACAACTCACCAACTCACCAAGCCTCGTAACTCACCAAGCCTGTTCTCCTTTTTTAGATATTTAGGTATTTTTGTTCAGAATCATTTGCCAGTGGCTTTTGAACCAAAAGTGTATCAATTGTTGTGAAGAGACATTATCTCAGTCTGTGACTCATTTTCTGGTTAAATGGAATGCCAGCATGCAACTCAGATACCCAAGATTGTTTTGGTGTTTTGTCTGTTTCACGTGATGCACAGAAACAAATAACTTAAAAGAACACAGTTATAACGTAAAAAAAAAAACACACACTGAGCATCAGTACGTCTTGGTGTGTTAGCTGTGCTCTTTTATTTGTAGAATATTTGCTAGATCTTTTCAACCCATTCAATATTATGACGCTTCTGTTACTGAGGCTGTCATCTTCTTCACACAAGATGTTTAATTGCTTAAAACAGAAGATACTTTTTTTCTGAGATAACACCAACCTCCTACTCATTTTTTCACAAAGAAAAGGGTCTTAATTTCCCTTGCCCCAAAACATAGATGATTGCATGCAAATACAGCAACTGCCATCTGCTTTAACTATCATAATAATTATCGCTAGAAAATTGTATTTTCAGCTGAATGTCATGAGGTCAGTATATTTTAATTGTGATTAAATGCATACTTTAGAACTTGTATTGTGAGGTGCTATTCAAACAAGCTTTGAATCTCTTGTTTGGTTCTGTTATCCATATATAGGTCACACTTTAGATTAGGGTCCAATTCTCACTGTCTTTAGCCTGTCTATAAACTCCTATTTACTGTTTATTAATAGTTAGTATGGTAGTTGTTATTAGGTATTACGTAGGATTGTAGAATATGGTCATGGAGAACAAGGCATTAATATGTGCTGATATAGTGATAAACCACCAATATCCTAGTAATATGCATGCTTGGCAAATAGTTAATATAGCGATAATTTGACCCTAAACTAAAGTGTTACCATGCATGTGTGTGTATTTTCTTTGCAGCTAACTTTCGCTGGCTGAAAGAAAACACAAACACTATTTTTTGAATGTAATGTTTAATGGACGATTCAGTGATTCAATTCAATGTATTTGTTTTGCACAAATATTCTGTGATTGCACAAATCACAAATCTCATTAAGACGCATTTGTTTAATTAAGTTATTTATAAAGACACTTGTATCCACCTACTGGTGAAATTATATAATCAACACTGAGTCACTGAAAATATGGTAACACTTTACTTGAAGGGGTGTGCATAAGACTAACATGACACCTTCATAATCATGACATGACATATGTTATGAATATGAAGGAAGTTTTAATCATGTTTGTGACAACTGTCATTACATGTCAGTTTTGATATTGGCTGTCATGAAGCCATTATAACTTTTTAATGACAACTTCAATTAGTACCACTGTAGTTGAGGTCAAGAAAAATATTCATGACACAGTTATAATGGCCTTATGACAGCCAATGTCAAAGCCAACCTCATGACAGTTTAACTTCATTTTATGTCAAGTTGTCATAACAAAGACATCTTAAACAATGTCATTATTGAGCGAAAGACACTTAATGACAGTTGTCATAAACATGCATAAACCCTAATTCATATTCAAGACATATGCCATGTCATGGTTATGAAGGTGTCATGTCAGTCTTATGCACACCTCTTCAAGTAAAGTGTTAACCACAATATAAGTGTAGCTAAATCTACCCTAATGTGACGAACATAACTTAAATGTAACTTAAAATTGCAGCTGCATGCCAACTTAAAACTTGACAATAGGAGATTGTATTGAATATCAGTGATTAGATACATTAAAACCACAATCTATTTCATTAAGTAATGGGGATTTCACCAGGAAATTTTCCATTTTCTAAAACAAAGTAGATTAATTGCAAATACTGATGTGTTAGTTAGTAAATATTGAATTCCTATGTGCTATACTTCACATAAAGACACAGCAGAGAGGCATTCCACTTAAGCTATTCCAAAAGGCATGCAGTGCATTCATCCAGAACCTTTCCACATCTCAGACACGTATGTGACCAACTGGTCATTTAGGTCCTGACAGACCAGTTAGGAGTTAACCTGAGCAGTAATGTGTCTCCTTCTCTACCTCCAGTGGGTCAACTCTGAAATCCTTACTGTTTGCATGCTGTGTGCTTCAAAACAACACAAGGAAACAGATTGTAGCTGTTACATTGAAATCATCTTTTGCATTTGAAACAACTGATGGCTCTGAGGCTTTTCCATTATGCCTGATATCTAGCCGAGAAGTGCCACTATTTATGTTCTCAAACTCTTTCCCAGTCATATGGCGCTCTTGTGTTGTGCTCGGCTGCATGCTCACACATATAGACACAGAAAATTATTTTTGTTCTGTTTTTGTGTTGCCTACATTTGTTCTGAAAAAACACCGCATTTTTTAAATAATTAAACACTGTGTTTTCAAAGTTGATATTGTGGCTTTCATTTAAATATATACTGCACACATAAATATGTATCAGAGAGATCATTCAAAAGTTCCTGGAGGGTAAATAAAAGTCATAGATTTTTTTTTCCCCTTTGCATGCAGTAATGACTTTTGAACATGATACGCTGAATTAAGTACTTGTCAGGAATGCATTACCAATAGCAAACTCTTCATTAAACATGTATTATTAGCTAATTGACCATAGCATTAGCATTTAAAATGTGTGTATCAAAAAACTCTCTGTCTAAAACATAATTAAACATTTTTGGGATGGTTTATTCAATGCTTTTTAAAAAAAAAAAAAAAAAAAAAAAGAAGCCGTCCATAGAATACCACACAATAATGATAAAAAAATGCTCTCAAATGAGGGAATGTACTCAAAAATAATCAGCTGTCCAGATTATGCTGTTAAGAAAAACAACATGGAACTGAAGTGAACTCAATAATTCAAAGCAAATAAAAGATGCACTGCGTAGAAGAAGAAAAAAAAAAAAAACAAGGGCCTTGTCAAAAATTAATTCCCCTTCCCATTATTAACCATGATAATCAGCTAATTAATTCTGGAGAAGTTGCTCCCCAAACCTCCCACACAAGGAACACGCAGCAGGCATCGTTCATCCCCTGAGAAGCCAGTGTGAGGGAGGTACACCATTCCCAAACTCCTTCCCTCTTTCATTGCCTAGAGTAAGAGGAGGATGTTATAGGCCTTCCACAAGATGAAGAAAGGAGAACACGCCGCTCTCAGTGTGTTAACCAGGAGCGAGCTTGATCTCTCCTGACGTTTGCTAACCAGGGGTTCGGATCACAAGCATTTGCAGCACAAGAGCAACACCTACGCCTTCTGTGCTGTTCGGGCCGTGAATGTTGGGTGGGGATTGGGATGGAGAGGGGTAGAACTATTTCATCTGAGCTCAAGGAAAAGGTACAATCTTGTTGCATCAGCCATGCTCAGTTTTATAAAGAACAGTCAGCCCCCCCTTCCTTGTGATGTTGAGGAAGAATGCTTAAATAGGGTTGGCAGACAAAACATTTATCAGTTTGTCCTGTAAAAAAAGTCTATCTATCCATCTAATCTATCATTTCTGATAGACAGATGGGCTGAAATTCATCTCACTGATTTCATCACCATTGTGACAAATGCTGACGCACTGCTCTTTCTCCATTTCCATGGATATCAGTTAATTTGAGAAGAAGCTCGAGGGAGCACATTAAGGGCAAGTTATGAAAGCATCGGCCGAGCATATCAGCTTCTAACATGTCTCATTCTTGCATTTCCCCTGTCAGAGCATAATAGTGATTTTAAGGCAATTATTAAAATAACAAGAGCTGAAAGTCTCTCTCCACATTGGAGTGATGTGACCGTGGAGTGCACCTGAAGTCATAAGAGCTCATTGTACATGGCTGACTGATGTGAGTTAAATCAGACGTGACATCATGGCACTGTACCCGAGTATGAAGCTAAATAACTAGAGAAAATCAGATGAGTCAGAGTAAAAATGCCCTTTTCAACATTTTGTTCTTGCCTCTTCGTTTTAGCTCTTTGTGCACACAAGGATGCCAACTACGTTCACTTTTAAATGAATTACCCCCTCCCCGCCCCATTCTTTTATTTACTGATTTTGTCTATATGAACATAATTTTATTTTATATTAATGTAAATTGGACGTACTACATTCGCCATGTTGTCATTATCACGTGACCAAGCAGTGTCAGTTACATCACTTCACTACCATTGATAAATCCTCTCCCGTGGCCTCATGGGATACTATATAGTGTCCATCGAACTTTAGAATCTCGCCGTAAGTAGGTCATCCGGTTACTTCTTGCCTCTTTTTTTTTTGGAGTACTGTGAAAGGTGGGACTTGATAAACTACATCCAAAACGTTAAACCACATTTATCAAAGTTTAATTTTATTACTGGGTATTTTTATGACCTCATATTTGTTGAGATTCATTATGGGATATTTGCGCTTTTGTGAATTCATTTTTCACACTGCAGGACCATTTAAAAGAACTAATGAAGGCAAACAATGTATGATATTAATATGCATTTGGCAGCTACCCATTGTGATTTTTACATAATTCATTGAGTTATGATTTTAGCATCCGTTTACAAACAAGAGATAATGGCAGGAATCCCTACTTGCAATTTCAATCACTTTTGATGCTAGAAGGAAGCTGAATAGAAGGAAAGCATTATGTAATTTAAATGGAAAATATAAAGAGCATGTTAACATTTCGTTGTCAATATTATGATTACAATTTAAGGTATTGTCATATACATTGTCAGTGGTCATATCGGCAAATAGACACATTTATGATAGCTTGTAAAAATTGCTTCCATTGTAAATTATTCAATGCAGTTAATGTTTTCTGTTGAAAATGAGCACATGCCATAGATATTATATACATATAAACCTGTTTTTTTTTTTTTTGAGGAAAGTAAAACAGAGTTACAGTTATTTTAAATATATGTAGTTTTATGTATATGAAAATGGCTCAATAGTAAGCCAAATAATCAGCTTTATAGTTTATCTGTGGGAGCACACTGAATATTATTGGTTTTGTAGGGTTTCTCTCTCTCTCTCTAATAGAAATACAAACGTCGTGGGCTGATAGTTGCACCTGCACGATGACTCTAAACATGAAGAGCACTTAACAAAACACCATTATCATTCCATGAGCATATGAATGCACCTAGTACAACTCAAAAAGCCTTCAAAACTCATCATAACTCAGTTCACTTCATTACACCGTAAACCATCCAATGATTATTGCAATCCAAGGTCAGTATATAATCGCTTTTATTAATTAGCCGTGCCGCTGTGTTTTCTACTTTAGCCCAACAGACCGTTTGATTTTCCACCTACTCATCCATTGGTTGGCTGTTGCACTGATTGACAAAGCAAAGCGATACTGGGGTGCGTTTCCCGTACAACGACATAGTGCGCTGCTTCACTACCATAGTAGGATGCATCGTTGGAGAAATCAACTAGCTAGTCACGACTGTTTCCTGAAAGCCATTGTCGCAAAGTATCATTCAACCACGTTGGTTTCGCACGTGGTGGAATAATAACTGCTTTTAATGAAACTGTTTGAGATCCAATTAACGCTAGATTTTTTAATATAAATTATAAACATGTAATCTGAGGACTATTTCTAATTGTTCTTAGTTATTTTGCTTCATTACCAGACTCAATATTTTGGCTCGTTCTTACATAGTAGAGCACGTTCGCACATGCGCACTCTTCAAACACGTTACTTAAACTAAAAGACGTAAATTACATTCGTAATTATTCTAAATAAAAGGCACCGGTTGTACTGAATGTCAGCTTGCTTATTTTGCTAAATATAAGGATTTATTACCTACAAATGTCATGCAATATAGAAACGATGCCTCTAACCACAGGTCGAGAGCTGTCGTTCAAAGCACACAACTTTGCGCTGCTGTTTGCGAATGTTCGTTGGAACGATTGTTTTGGGAAACACCGGCTCGTTGAATGCTGATAACGACGGAACTTGTGACCATAGTTGGCTAACGATGCTTTCGGGAAACACACCCCTGTATGTGTCTTCACTAATGGGTGGGATTATAGACTGCTCATTAAAGTTGCTGAAAAACGTTTTCATTCCAGTCGCAATATCCAGCGTGTGCACCTCGTCTACTGACCACAATTCAGCCATTTATTTTTTTAAGTTCATTTTTTCAAGCAAGTTGTTTATTAAAAATTGTTTAGTAAACTTGTCCCTCAAATCCGATTGGTAATTTGGAATGTTGTTCCAGGATCAACTACGATCAACAAAGATGTTGATCCAGGAACATGCTGTACTAGGTAAAATCACGTTCACCACCTATATGTCCCTGTTTTGAAAATGTATTAATCACGATGAGTGCTTTTCATCACTCTTGTGGTCTCTTTGTGCTTTCACATGTCACAAATTGCCCTGCTTATCACACAAGATTTTTTCCCTTACGAATCAAATTGTCCATTATCTATCACCCGCCCCTGTTATCTCCCACGCATACCATGATGTAGAGACACCCCTAGTCATGCAAATGACATTGTGCGCTGCACTACTTGTGTACACAATTAGCTCTACTGCAGGTGGATGTTTAGCAAAAAAAGTGTATTTCATTTCAAAATATTTTTTGCATAATCTTTTGCTTGATTGCATTTCCACTCTGTGTCCCAATGCAGCTACTCCATTGTGATCAAATAAATTTGTGTGATTGCATCGTGAAGCTCGTGTTTAATCAGTCCAATGGAAGAGCGAGATGTCATGGGCGGGTGACGTCATAGACCAGGAAGCTATAAAGCACCCCTAAAAACAGAAACAGCTTCTGATAAGCCTAAAGCAAGTTGATCAGGGCATGCAGGAAGTATGGCAGGCGAACGCAGCATTTTGTTCCCTGTCAGGGAACTAAGGTTACATATGTAACCTGAGACGTTTCATATCATTGCTCAACTGATTCAGATCACTTGGACGTGACTGTGTTACACGAGGTAAAAACCATATAAATACTGTTCGTTTCCTCACACAAACCGCTCATTTTGTGTCTTAGGCCATCAATGTGCACTTACATTAACGAGTCATTACATCATGTTTAATTTGGACTTCTCTGTGCATGCTCTTTGAGGTGGGCTCCATATACCTCCATTATATGACTGACAGACAAGAGCGGTTTGACCGAAAAATGTCAAAATTGAAAATACCGTGGAAACAAAGACACCTACACCTTGGATGCCCTTGAGATAAGCTAAAACATTTTAAAAATTAATTTCAAAGTGAACTATCCCTTTAACGATACAATCAAACAGTCGTGCTCCCACAGCGTAACTAACACAGCATTTTGTTCCCTTGATAGCGAACCAAATTTTCTAGCAATGTATTGTATGCACTTTGTAAAACCTGACTTGAATAAACCCTCAATCATTAATTTAAGTCTTCTATCATTTCTTTGGCAGGATTATTAAATTGTATATCAATGTACCAGTTCAGCTAAGAGTGCGATCTCCTTCAACTACTTCAGCTCAGTTCTCGCACATGCGTCGTGGAAATCTCTTGAACTCTCGTCTCAGGCCTTCAAGGAAGAAAAGGAATAGTCGAATATAGTCGTTATTTTTGTTTGTTTTTTCGCACAAAGAAGAAAAGGAACAGTCGAATATAGTCGTTTTTTTTTTTTCGCACAAAAAAAGTATTCTGGTCGCTTGATAAACTTATACTTGAGCAACATGTTGTCACATGGAATATTTAAACATTTTCTTTCTGGGCCGTCAAGTTTCGATCCCTTTGGTGCCTATACATATATGTAACAGTGATCCTTGAGCGAACCTCTCAAATTTAATCAAAACTATCTTCATTTATGTTCCGAAGACGAAGGAAGGTCTTACGGGGTTGGTACAGCATGGGGGTGAGTAATTAATGACTTAATTTTCATTTTTGGGTGAACTAACCCTTTAATCTTAACTAGGAATTAGGTAGCATCCTGTTCCACATGTAATAAAAACTGTGTAACTGTGTACTAACTAGGTACTAATGCTGAACCTACCCTTAAATCTAACCTCAACCTATGTAGCAGCCTTATAGTACTTTCTTAAATAAGAACGCTGTAAATACATGTAAACGCACATACTTTAAAATAAAGTGCAACCAGGAATTAACTAGGAATTATGGTCTGCTGATCCAATAATCATCACAAAAGAAACCTATAATCTTTTAATCAGCATGTCTATCATGTAATCAAGAAGAAAATTAGGCTTTTCCAAACTCAAACTTCCAAAATTTTTATGCTGATATTGTCCATAAAATCTATAATGTGTTTCCAAACTTTTCTAGTGTGTTGTATGTAGACTACAAACAGACACACACTTAGAAAAAAACTTAAAATGTATTCTGAAAGTGCCTAAACAAACAAGGTGCAGTTTGGTGAAAAATCACTGTATGCTGAAGAAAGTAGGCCATTAATCTAGAACTGTGCACGAAAAATATGGGATATGAAATAGAGGCATCTCTCTCAGGGCAGCAGAGCTCACTTTATCTCAGGCGTGGGATTAATATGCACACCACTGTCATACAGTTCCAAAAGATGCATATATTAACAAATTTTCACATCTGGCTAATTCAGTGCATTTGGAGTTGAGAAGGTCATGAGGAGTGTTCCCATGTGGGTCCTCTCTCCAGGTTTAGGTGGATCTGGCTGATTCAGCAAGATTGTCCCAGAAAACTTTTTCCTTCATTTATTGCATTAAAGTTGGGGAAGTCTTGAGAGTTAGCCCGGAATGTGACACAACGACAACAACATGATAAAAGAAAAGGAAACATTTAGCAAAAGCACCAGTGCTCAAACAACAGCATAATGGTATAGCAAACATGATCAAATACAAAAAGGAAAACATCCCAGAGCTGTTGGTAAGTCCCAACACTCTCTGTCTTACAAACAGAGTGTGAACGCTAAGACACTATTCCCTTTGATCTCGCCTTAAACAGGATCTGTTCAAACCCCCAACATTGCTGTTGTACAGACAATGCAATGAAGACACAGCTCTCCTGTTTGAAATTAGGCTTGGTTACAGTAGGGCACGACGCGCTATGACGTAGGATGTGGCAGAAAATCAAAGCTGAAATTGTGCACCTGCCATTTGATATGGAGATGCATATTCTCCCCTACAGATTCTGATGTAGTACAACAACAATATAAGCAGTGATGTCACTAAGTGCGCTGAGTTCCATACCTTCTCATTTGTTTGGCATAATGAGGTAGCTTGAAGTTGAACTCGATATTCATGCACAGAACATTATTTAAATGAACTTAGTTGGTAGCCATCTATGCCCAAATGAGTTGCAAATTGGTGACCCTTAGAGAATTGATTGGCCTTCCACTTTAGTTAATTTCAAATCATGCAGCACATTCAACCATCAATGTTTCCTGTTTTATGATTTTAGGGTTGGTATGAGTTCAGCTTTCATTTACATGATGGCTATATGATATATTTAAAACTCTACTCTCTGGAGTACTTCATTCTGGTTGGTCTGTCGTCTGATTTGTCACTTTTCTGCATAGGAATATTTTGTAGTTCCGTATTTTTTTCTCACATATTCAAATTAGTTCAACTAATATCATTATTTCATGTTTGTTTAATAAGTTGCTCTTTAATGAATGAGGTAATTAAAGTAGTTAATTATGATATTTACTCCGGGTCAGGGTTATTTTTCAATATTGACCATCTGGCTGTACTGTACCTTATCTAATAATTGCTAGCTTTTAAAATCTCATTTACACATGAAATCATACCAGACTCAGATTTTTTTATTGAAGGATGAAAAAATTTCATCTTACTGCTGTTAAAATATAACTGCTTTTAATGTTGCCAGACAGCAATTTGTTGTGAAAGCTCTCAAAGGAATGTTTGGTTGTGTCAACAGGTAAACAGAATTTTATCAAAATTAATATTATTTATCTTTCTGTATGTAAACTATTTACTATTTCTGGTTTTAAAATCACTTTTTAAGCTGATTTTACTCGATTCTTTCCATGAATATTAAGCTTAGATGTTAACATCACATAAAGCAACAAGAGCAAGCATCGCAAAATGCTGTGGGTACAAAGTCTCTGGAATATTTTGAAGACTGCATGTGGCCCAATAGTCATGAGGATCTGTGCCTTCTGATTTTTACAACAGCAAATCTATTTGTGCATGTGCTGTTGCCTGGTTAACCTTGTGCGCCCCCGACTTCTTTTCAGATTAAACATACTCAATTTTTTTGTAGTCTTTGCCATTCTCCCATTTAATTTCCTCCTGAACAATGCAGTGAGGAGGGGGATGATTGCCTTTCGTATGTAATCTGCCGCTGCATTAAATCAGTTTATTACAGGAAACTATCAAGCATAGGACACAATGATGGGAAAGTGAAATGCAGGACCAGAACATTCCTCCGTGGATGAAATTCCTGTGCTTGTTCACTGCATTTTAAAAATGATTGAAGCTCTT
The DNA here is from genome assembly GCF_016745375.1 of Pimephales promelas. Next base: position 6,683,228 of record NW_024121355.1, on the reverse strand, counting down.
CAGGAATTTAGTAATTACAGCACAGATGGATATTCAGGCCATTTTCTAACAATATTCGGATTTATTACTTTTATTTATCTAATTTTGTGTTCACAAAGAAAGGCCAGATAAATGTGGCAGGGAGCAAAAGTAAATTAAAAAGTGACTACTATGTTAAAGGTACACTATGCAACTTGTTTTTAGTTTTTTGTTGTTGTTCAAAATTAACACTTACCCTGTCTTACCCTGATTCCACAGGTGGAGGGTAACAAAGTACATTTACTTGAGTACTGTACTTAAGTAAATTTTTTGAGTATCTGTACTTTACTTGAGGTTTTTTTTTTTTCTTCTTTTTTTTCCTGGAAACTTGTGACTTTAACTTCACTACATTTGAAAGACAAATGTCATACTTTTCACTTTTGTTAATGACAAAATGGAAGATATGAAAGTATGTTTCAGTTTTCTAAAAAGATTAAAGATTTGTTTCTTTTTTTTCTTTTTCTTTGCCCAAAACAAACTACTGTATATCACAACCTTCAGAAAATCGCTGTCCAACCTGCAAGGATATTGAGTTATTTAAGCTTTTGATTTCTGGTGAAAGCTTGATATGGAAATTTTCTGTGCTTTTATAACTTAAGTTTCCGTCTGAAGTAAGGTTGGTCAAATCTTTTTTTTAGGATTTACCATAGGCTTGTGGATATCTTAATACATAGGTATGGTTCGACAATGACGTTAGTTAGCCTGCAAAAAACGTAGTTGGGCTAACAACGTTAACTGAAGTCCTTTCAGAAATGTTTTAGCATAATCTTGTCAAATAAACACAATGTATCACACAATGAAACAATGCACACTCTATATCACGATTTTGATTTTAAAGAGAGTTTTGCTACTAGTATTGAAATGAGTTCAAGGTAGTGCTAGCATGTCAGATGGAGCATCACTGACTGGCTTAAACCACCATGGCATGATGACACTCTGGGCTCTATCTTGCACCCGGCGCAAATGACTTTATACACAAACGCATGTATCATTCCTATTTTGCACGTGCGCAAAGCGGGATTTTTCCCTCCACAGACGCACGTCGGTATACTAGGAAATGAACTTGCGCACCCTGGACGGACCGGCGCAAAAAGGAGGCGTGTTTCGGCGCAAACATTCCCTGGTGCTATTTTACACTTCCAGAAAACAGTTGCGCCACTGAGCAGAAAAAAAACTGGTCTAAACTGGTCTTGCGCGTTGTTCATAATGCTATTTTAAGTGCGCATGCTTGGCCATAATGTAGCAGGTGCACAGCGCGCATACATTTTGATTCTCTCATCAACACAGATGCAGCAGTTTTTATTTTTGCAAATCATACATTATAACAAGGAAAAATATTAAAACATGAGGGAAATCACTGTGCTTTACATGAAGATGAAAAAACCTTATTACCCATTTCTTAAAAGCTAATTGTAGTACTAAAGGATCAGACCTGTTTGCCCAATAGTGGCAAGAAACATACGTATATAATGTTTAACCGACGCTGATGTGCAAGGGTTTCTCCCATCCCCATACAACGTCACTTCTCTGTCTTTTACTGCCCTGACAAGAACGTTGGTCTCATCGGCTGTGAACGCTCCTGGCGCGCGTCTGGTAAACCCGCCGTTATGATAACAATCCGTCATGCAACATGCGCACCTGTTCTTAAAGGGTATGTTGGATGGCGCTCTGATTGGTTTATTTCACGTTACGCCCAAACCACACCTATAAATAATGAAGCTACTTCAGACCAACCCCTTTTAGATTTGCGCAAGAGGCATTTATCCCGCCGGGAAAATAGCAACAGCACCGGGACCCGCCCACAAAGTTACTTGCTCTTTACGCTTTGACTCTTGCGTTTTAGATCGTTAAAATAGGGCCCTCTGTGTGCATTCATACAACAATGCAACACTAATAAATCAATGTGTTGACATAACTTTTTAAACTTAAGTAGTTTTAAAAGGAAGTACTTTTTAAGTAAAAAATACAACTTTCACTTGTAATGGAGTAATACTGTAGTATCTATACTTTTACTCAAGTAATGGAGTTGTGTATTTTGTCCACCTTTGCCTGATACATATGGTAAATTCACTATTTAAAGTTTTTTATATTTTAGACCCAACGGGATGGTTTTCATTGGAAATTGCATTCTGCTTGTCCTGCTCGCCACATGCACATTTTGGTGTAGCTTTTTTCCAGTAATGAGCTACATTTTTCAATAAGTTGCATGACAAAATGCTCCATCACTTTTAATGTCAACCAGCACAATACTGCACAGCCCAATGACCCGAGGCACTTTTCAGATGCTCTCTCCTAAACTGTGCTCTCTGTAGCCTGTAGTCTGATTCATTCTAGTAAATCGTTCATTCATTTGTATAACTTGTTTCAATCTCTGTTATATACTGTAAATTCTAGGCTTTATTTTAGTTTATTGAATTTAGCGAACTGCATGTGTTGAAGTGCATTCAGCAGTCACCTTAATTGAGTTAATTCATTTAAAAAAAACGTTTGTTTTTGTGACATGGAAATACAGATCTGATTAAATTCTAAATTATATTTAGAAAGATGTAAGACTCTTCAACTTGCCCTTTGAAGAATTTTAGTGTTGTTATATGTTCATAACTTGTAGTGTGGTTGTTTCTTGACTGTCATTTTACTGCATGCAATTGTGTGTAGCTTATAGTTTCAAAGTAGCTTCCCCAACTTAAAGTTGCATCATAAATTATAACGATAGCTTAATATATTGAGATGTTTAATATGTTTGACCACGTACTTGTGATTTAACGGTCTGTTAATGATAAACCACCTCCAGAGTGTGTATATCTTTCTATGGTCCATTTGTGGTATTTAGATGTCATTTATGATATGATCTTTTTAATTAAAGTGTGACTCTCTCACTTTAGGTTAGTGGTGACCTTTTTGCTTGTCTAACACTTTAATGGAACCTTTTTAATGGATTCCTTCCTTTAATAATGCACAGATGAATAGAAAGCATAGACTATCTCCATATAGACAATGTAGGAATGTATAGTCTCCCTTAACAGTCCTATACAAAGTCCTAAACATTTAAATGGCTATTTGTTTAAAGTCTGGAATTCCCCCTGCTTATTAAAAGTTATGTTGTTCATCTTCATTAGTGAATATCAGATCAGCTGACAAACGAGACACATCAACATTTGTATTACAAATGCCTCAATGATTCTTTTGAAATCTGAATAGAGATTTTGCTTTGTAAGGCATGTGTATGCAACTTAATTCGTCATTGGTTATTCACAGTGTTTAGGTGTTTTCATTAACAGCATGTATTTCGAAGCAATGAAGATAACAACTTAAATGTTGGTTAAATGTATAATTATATTATAATTAAATGTAAATTAAAGACATTTAAAGGCTTTTTTTTTTCTTTTTTTAGAATAAAAGTATTTATTCTATTATCAGGCATCTTTATTTGTCGCTCTGAGCAAGATGATGTAATGTAAACCTTTTAAATGTTGAATAGTGAAATATAGTAATATTGTATGTATTGTAATGTTTAATGTAAATTCAAGTTATTTTATGCTGATATTCCGAGATAAATAATATTTTCTGCATATTTACGTAAATAAAGAAATCTATTTTGTGTTATGTCAGTTACCTGTGTCTGCATTTACAGATAATCTTTCAATTAATGTAGGTGCATATACAGTATCTTAAAAACTATGAATTTGCTACTGATATGCTGCAAATCAGGTGATTTTAGTTCAAAGTGTTGCTGTAAGTCAACTCAACGCCGCTCAAACGCTCCAGGTGGTTTACCGCCGGCTGGCAGTTTAGAACGCAATGAAAAAAAATCCCATAATTTATAAAGATCAGGCCAGGATGCATCATGAAAAGCAGGATTGTAATGTTAGGGCAAATGTGGCTTCAGGGAAGTTGTGATATTAACAGCATGGCACAGAGGTATGATACAGTTTGTGTATGTGAACAATACAGGGTGAACCTTGGCAATCTGAAAGATTAAGAAGAAAGCAGCATGGAATGTTTAGATCGAGTTCACGGCTTTGCCTCTAGCTTAGAGCCATAACCTATTTAGCTGTCTCAGTAAGGCTGGAAAACCCTGTAGTTCCCAACGATAAAATAACCCTGGGGTGTCTGTAATGAGGGCAAAAGCAAATGCCTCCAGCTCTGCCAGCAAGCATATGCAACCCTCTTTTGGGGGTTGAGTTTGAACCCGCAGAATTCTGCGGAATAATCATGAGCACTGCCAACATTTCGCCACAAGTCAGTGGCCCTCTTATCTGTCACTTGGTCTGGGTGGGCTAAGATGATCAGAGAAAAATGACACTTTTCACACCTTTGGGAAGGCTGCCCGCTGGAGAACATCACAGTCTCTGTTTCTCTTTTGAGAGGGTGTGAAATAGAGGTTTTGAGTTTTGAAGTGCTAGGTAAGCACTGAGTTAGATGTTGAGTTTAAATGCGTAGAGAGATGAATGATGGAAAGAAGAGAGGGTGAAGTGAGAGAGGGAAGAACAAAGATTACTGTGGGTGTAAAGGTGACTGCTTGAAACGGGCACGGACAGAGGGGAATGCGATGTGGAGAATGTGAATGTGCAGGAGTGGGGAGAAACTGCAGGGAGGTGAGACAGGAAGGGAGTGGAATGAGAAGAGTGTACATGGAGGACAGAGGGAGGGGTGAAAAATGAGTTGGAGTAAAAAGCACTGTAAGCACTTTTTCGCTTCACTGGAAACTACATGAATCTGAAAGGAGTTTTTCCAAGAGGGAATTCCTACAGTGAAACTGCTTTTTTCTTTGAGCGCTATTCACAACTACTTTGTGTCTATTCCGAGTCTTATGTAAAGCTTTAGTTCACCTAAAAAGGAAAATCCTGTCATTATTTACTCATTCTCATGTCATTTTTGAAGAGTAGCCTGGACACAAATTATTATAAATGGTATAATTGATTGATATAGGACTAGGCCTTTCAAGCTTAAAAAAACAAAAAAACAAAACAAGCACCTGTGTTTTATTCAAAGTCTTCTGAAGTCATACAATAACTTAATGTGCAAAAAGAGAAAAGTAGCTATGTTTCATGATCTTTTGTGATCTTTTCAATGAATTCAGTTCACTAATCAGATCTCACTGACTCCATAAATATTCTAAAATTCAGCATGTTCCTCACACAAAAGCTATCTTAACTTGATAAAAGTGGTACGAATTACTCTAATATAATCTTATTACAAGTCCACAAGTAATTTATAGCACTTTTATGATACATATATTGTGATTTTTCTTTCCCCACATCCTGTTTGAAGCTTAAAAGCTTGAGTCCCCAACTCATAAATTTCATATGAGAGTGAGCAAATGATGACAGGATTTTCTTTTTTTGGGTGAACTATCCCTTTTAAAACATGAACAGAAAAGAACAGGCTTGTTTCTGAAATTCAAAATGTTCACAAGGTCATCCTACTTTCCTTTAATTTGATAAAAATCGAATGCAGAACAGTACACAGAAATTTCTTTAACTAGAGATTTTCACCTGGAGGTAAATTCGCAGCGTTTCAATGAAGACAAAAACAGCATGCTCCATTAGGCCATAGGGGATGATAAGTATTAATTAGCATTGTCTCAAGAGGATGAAAAGTTACTGTTTTTCTTTTGAGAGTACAACATCTTTTAGGAACTCACTCCACATGATATAAATGGTTGTGGCAGTTATTAAAAAGGCACACTTTTCCAACACCAATCCAACTCCAGTGGTGGCGCTAAAACATATCAAAAATTAATTTCAAAGTGAACTATCCCTTTAACATACATCCAAACGCAGGTCTTTAACTGTTGTGCTTATAGACTGAAAAAAGGTTTCCTCATCTGCTTTTCAGTTTCTCGCGCTGTGTCACGTTACTGTATCAGCAAGTTTCAATAAAAGTTATTGATTCGGGACTGATAATATACATTAATAATACAAATATTCAGCGAAATTGATACCGTGCTTAATAACTGTGCACACACACTTTACAATTTGACCTTTTAAATGTATAATTTAAGGGAAAATGGAAAATGAAACAAGTCCAATAGATATGCTGGGTTGTGTTATTGATGCTTTATTTTAAGGTGACATAGTTACACGTTTCTATATGTACTTACTATAGTAATACATTATGTATAATTACAAGTAACTAACCCTAAACCAAACCCTAACCATAACTGTAAGTACATGTTGTTAATTAATATTAATCAGTACTTATTTAAGAAAGTACAATGTAACTGTCACCTTAAAATAAAGTGTAACCTTTTTTTCTTAGCACCCCCTTTGAGCTGTTATCATTTAAAACCATCAAACTAATAAGCACAACTTATTACCTTAGCAAGCAAAAGCCATTGTGCATTGTAATTCACGCCAATGTTGCTGATGCTGTCAACACTGCGAGGAAATGTTACATTATATGTTAGGTTTCTCTGTGGTTTAAAGTTACCATTTTACCAAGTTTGTTGACTCTGTAAATATAACTGCGGTTCCTTGGAGTCCATGGTGTCCTCAGGAGACATAACACAGATCTGCAGCTCAGATGGAAACAGAACTTTTCCACTGACTAATCTAAAGAGTTTACTCCAGCCTCCTGAGAATACATTGTTATTTCCTTAACTCATTTCTCAGGTTCAGAAGTTGCTGAATAAATTAATGCAAATATCTTTATTCTGTTTTTAATGGAAATGTCTCTAATTAACATTATACTACTGTTGTAATTTTAAGATTAGCAAAATGTTAGGAATTACAACAATTATCTAAAATACCATACAGTAATTTTCTGTTAAAAAAACAAGGAGACATCTTGCTTTAACTGCATCTTTATTAACATAAAGGAAGAACTCATTGAGGCTGTGCTGACAAGTGGAAAACCTTTGTGTAATTAGGTGGATAAAATGTATATTTAATTAAATGGGAAAGTGTAGCACAAAAGTCCTTTCAGAGTTTGTGCTTTGAGAATGTATTCTTTATTCTTTCCTTTTTTAGTATCAAGAAGAGTATTCCTTTTTAACATAATTTGCCATTAAAGTGGATGAATGCCAATCATTTTGGGTCTTTACAGAGTTGGCTGTGAATTAAGATTGTTCTCTTAAAGCTCCAGTCTTTTATAGATCTGTGTAAAGATAATTTAAAGAGTTAGTTCGCCCAAAAATGAAAATTCTGTCACTCACCTTCATGTTGTTCCAACCCTGTAAGACTTTCGTTCATCTTCGGAACATGAATTAAAATATTTTTGATGAAGAGCTGTCTCATTCCTTCATAGGCTGCTAGTAATTGCATTTGCCGACCCAGAAAAGTTAGTAAAGACAAAGAAAATGAATACATTTTCTGAATACATTTTCTGAATAGTTGAATAAAGTTGAATAAATAGTCAAGATATTAAATAGTAAACTTAAAGGACAACTCCGGCGCAAAATGAACCTTTGGTCTTATAACACATTGAAATATGAACACATTGAAATATAAAATCGAATATTTTATCTCTAAAAGTTATTTAGCTTATTACGCTAGTAAATAGGGCATGGAGTATTGAAAAATAAAAATCACAATTTATTTCCACTACGAGGCTCAAAATAGCCCCACACTACTAATTACATGGAAATGCATGGATTATATTTAAGTCTGCACTGTCTGGGGAAAGGGAGGGCAAGAGGTTTTTCGGTCGTTCATGGAAATAAATGAGCAAAACTTTCAGCTGGCGATGAAATCACGCAAACTAAAATCACGCAATATTTTAATTATTTTTATTTATTTATTATTTTATTATATGGTTCCTGCCTGTATACGCGAAGTGGACTGTCTTTATAAAATATCTTCTTATTAAACTGTCAGTACACTTTCAACATACTCAATGCTTTGGTTTGCATATGGGACCCTCATTATGTTACTGTGTTAGTGTGGGGCTATGTTGAGCCTTGTTAGTAGTATTAAATAACGAATTTTATTTTCTATTACTCTACTAGTGATATAAGCTAAACAGTTGTTAGAGATAAAATTCTTTATATTCGATTATCATGGAAACAAATCTCAAAGAACGGCTGACTTGGTACCACTGTGTTATTAGACCAAAGGTTAATTTTGCACCTGAGTTCTCCTTTAAGGTTGAGCCACTGTAGTAACTTGGACTATTTTAAACGATGTACTTACTAACTTTTCTGGGCCAGCAGAAGCAATTAGAAGCCTATGAAGGAGTGAGCCAGCTCTCAGATTTCATCAAAAATATCTTAATTTGTGTGGTCAAAGATGAAAGAAACGTCTTACGGGGTTGGAACAACATGAGAATGAGTAATTACTGACAGAATTAAAAAAAGAAAATCGCTGAACTAATGCTTTAATGTCTCAGTACAATACAAATCACTCATCTCATTCAACATTACATCGTGCAGATTGAATGTATAACATTGGATTTTTTTATTTTTTTTTTGGAAGAAAAGGTGCTTGTGAAACTTTTCACTACAGTACACAGCAAATAAACATCCCTAGTCTTAAATTGTGTCCATTATAGCTAAATAAAATTGATAAATACACAACTGGATTCATACTGATAGTTTTGGCTACATTAAAATGGCCAATTGGGAGAAATGCTTTTTGGGCCCAGACAGTGATTCAAAACTTTGACCCCTGACCCCTTTGATTCTACTTTACACTTCCATTAGTTCTTGTTAGACTTTGCAGCAACATGCTCATTTGTTAATGTAACTGCACTTTTTGGTTGTCTTTGCAGGTTTTATACATGAAGAGTTCAGATGCAAAAGCCTCTAAATGCCATTTGAAATTTTCTTCTTTAATGATGATTTTTATCAAACTTGTTTATTTAAGTTCAGTGATTTCACTTAAATGGCAATGATAATTACCTATTAATTGTTATTTAAGTGAAATTACTGAACTTAAATATACAAGTTTGATAAAAATCATCATTAAAGAAGAACATTTCAAATGGCATTTAGAGGCTTTTGCATCTGAACTCTTCACATGTCAATTATTGGGCACATGAAGGATAGTTAGCATATCTCTGAATATCCTAATGAAATTTGCCAAGAAAGAATGAACTCTTTTTAAGACTTTGGAAGACCTCAGACCCAGACTCCCTGCGGTGTATTTCCTGCAGGCCAATCCCCTGTGGTCTTGTCATGGCTAAATGCCATATTTATTTAATGCTGCTCCATACCATCCCCCTGGACGTGAATGCTCCAGAGCTTGCATAACTCTGCCATGGCCTGTTTTATCATTCATTCAACAGGCCTTTATTTATATATTCTCTTTCTCAGATGATAAATGGCACAAGGAATTTAATTAGAGCTATGGGAGGAGAAGGGGCCTGATGAATCTGATACTGTGTGGCTCTCACACACAAATCAAAGGTGAAAGTGTGTGTGCACGGGACAGCAGAGCAGGGAGATGCCATTACCAGCAATGGTGTGATGTGCCTGTCAGGCGTGGTGGAATTAACTCACTCATTCTGATCTCAACAGCTGAGGGAGCCACTCTGCTCAGGGAAATCACTAATCTGTATGCAGGTCGTCTGTGGACAGGACAGGAACCGGAGCAGAAAATGATTCCTTACTCACAAGAGCCTGGGCCAGACAATTTACTGCAATGAGTGATATTCCTACTAGTCCTTCAGAAATTTCCTATGACAATATTTCCACTCTAAAATACTTTTAAAGAATATTGTTTGAACGAAGCTTTATGGAGGCGAGTACACAGGTGCAAGAAACGTCCTTTGTAGTTACGACACTTTACTGGGTAAAAATAGCTATTTGTGGAAAACCGCTATCAAATGATATGTTCTTTGAGAGCTGATGGTGGTTTAGCAAATAAATAATGAGTAATACTAATGTAGACTATGGTAATTGCTTATAAAAAGGATTAGGCTTTAAGGGACTACACAGACATTAAGCCATTCTGATGCCCACAAGAGATGTTCTGTCATTATTATCTCACCCTCATGTCATTCCAAACCTATATTGTGTTATTTATTCTAAGATGAGGTTTTTATTTTATTTATTTGGTAGAGACAATTCTTATCAATCAACAGTCAGACACTGTAAGCCAGAGTTAGCCCAGCAGGCCAGATTTTTAGGTGGCAACCTTAAATAAACATGGTCAATTAATGGTCAATTGGTAAGAAAAATCTCCATGATTAAGTAATGTTTCAACACACTGGTATTCCTATTATTATGGGGACATTCCATATAGGCGTAATGATTTTTATACTGTACACACTGTACATTCTATCCCCCTACCCCTAAACCTACCTATCACAGAAAACTTTCTGCATTTTTATTAAAAAAAAAAAAAAGTTTAGTATGTTTTTTTTAAGCCATTTTAATTATGAGGACTCAGGAAAGTTCCTCATAAACCACTTTTACATTGAATAATGACATGGGTCTTACACTGCTATTACAAACATCTGTCCCCATAAAACATAAACAAGCACATCCACACACACATAAATAGACACATGTTGTGTTTTCATGTTTTAAATTAACAATTCTTGAGAAAAACAACATAAAAGCTTTGTAAAAACCCCTGTGGTCACTATGAACTGTCGTTGTTTGGCAAAAAACGGCATAAATCATTAAAAAGGTTTCTACTGTTGTTCCACTGAAAATGAAAATAGCAGCATGTATTGTTGGAATGACATCAGGGTGACTAAATAATAGCAGAATTTTCATGTCTGGGTGAATTACTGCTCGAAAGTGCATATTTGCATTGACATTTAGTTCATGGCTAACGTAGACCTTTAGCAATAGTAGTTGTTCTTACTAAAATGCAATTGTACACAATGGTTATTATGCTTTGAATCAGCAGCTACATTGAAACCAGCAGCTAATGAATCCGATGATATACAACCACTGACATAAATGTGTCGGTCAGGACCTCTAAGGAAGGGGAAATGAATTGTTTTGTTTCTTGTTCATTAAATAAGTCTTTCCATTGCAGTGAACCACAAAGCAGGAACCTTGATTTTATATGCATTCTCCACACATTACCCTTCCCACAGCAGTCCCAACGGATTACCCAGACAAAAACAAGTCTGCTGAAATCAAACTTTGGCAGACTGTTAATAACAAAATTATTTCAATTCACAT